>KB663610.1:23344267-23545919 GCA_000349025.1 Anopheles minimus
GCCTTTCCTGGTCATTTTCCCTCTCGTAAAGACCCAAACTGTTGGCCACCTCGTACTCTCCGGCAAGTTGAATAAAGCTGCAAAGAAACCGAAATAGCCACGGCGATTTGATCGATCGGAAAGCACCTAAAACCTACTCAATAGAGGAGTTAAGTGATCCCAGTGGACCCCCCCCACCGTTGACAATATTTGCGTAACGAGTCAACCATACAGGGGCCTCCACTGCCATTCCGCTCGGGGCCCCCAAGGACCTTGATCCACCACTGAGCATTACCTATAATGGAAAGTAACAAGTTTTGTTTCTATATCGCTTGACGTTTGTCATATTTTCTTCATAAACGATTTTTTATTTACATATTTTTTTTACTGACTAGATTTTCTTTACAATAGCCGTACAACGTAAGAAAAAATACAACAAATCGTAACAAATATCAACTTTCTATTGAAGACCCGTGTGAACTGGACTTTATACGCTAGGTATTAGGCTAAGCGATACACCGTGATCAGTTAAAAGAATAATTGTTAGTGTTGGAAAGTGCACTACGCACAGCTAAGTGTGCGTGCGCTTAATTGTGCTTCTTTTCCCATCACTAGTAATGATACTAAAATCGCGTTCCGAAAGTGTTTATCCTGTTAAGTAAATATCTGGAGTATCGGACAAAATTTATTCATACAAATAAACCGAAATCTGCAATAAATTGTGCTCTTGGCAATTGTCGGAGGGATCGGGAATACTAGGAACTCTGCTTAACGATTCGCTTCTTGGCAACGTACTGGTAGAGACCCAACAGTGACGAAATACTTCCGATGAGGCCTACGTGCCAAGTCTGAAAACGACCACCCCACAGCATACCCTTCGGCAGTGTGCTGCCGGCATGGATCAAATCCAGCGATAGCCGCAATATCGATATGGCCTCCATTCGCTGCTTAACCAGCAACATACGGAATGCTTGGCTGCAACAACAACAAAATCACAGATCCAAAGCAGTTATTTGTTATCATACGTTTATCATTTCTTAGTAACAGCACAGCATGTGCGGTATAGGAATTACCTGCTTTCGTTTTCCTTTTTATCGATGCATGATTTATGCTGTTCCATCACAGTGAAGCTCCGGATGGTTCTGAATGGATGAACGAAAATAAAATCATAAAACAATTAGTATGAAAACGGATACTTCATCCAGTTAATCCATGTCAATGGAATGTGATTAGTCTGTGGTGGGGAAAGGAAACAGGACCATGTAGCTGAAAAGCAACGGAGCAAGTTATCTCCGTGGCAAACGGGTTGTGTTTGTAAATAGATTTAATCCCAACTTGAGATACGGTAGGATTAAACGAAACGCGTGACAACCAAACGCGATGCCAAATTTTCTATAATCTTTCCACGGGTACATGATAGAACAAACGTGTGTGTCTCTTCGACATATAAAGCATTTGTAAATATGTGCCTGTTCTGGATTGCTACACTTACTTCATTAGATTTAAGTAAATCGATGCAACCCACAGCATTGAATTGATCGTGTCCCAACGGGTAGGGTTCTCAACATTCAGTAGATTGTGCTCGATCAGCCAACAGATCTTGTCCACCGGGTAGTACGCATGATCGATCAAATTCGTCACGAAGCCGATCAGACCCATCCAACGATCCGGTTCCTTGCTGCCGTACCCGTAACTCAGACTGTACGCCAACATTGGTAGATCGTCAAAAAGGCGCAGCGTGGCACGGGTTTGGGACATCTTCGAGCTAAATATTGCCAGCTTTTTTGACCTGGTCGGATCCGACTGGGCGCACAGCCCGGACGCTAACTTGGTAGTGTAACATAGTGTGCGAATTATCTACGAATGAAATGGAATAGAGAGAGAGAGAGAGTTGAATGGAAAAGAATATAAATTATTAATTGTTTACTTTTTAAATAATAATAATTATCTTATTGATAGCTGGAGTGGATGATAATCAATTCATTCTGTTGTGGAACGTAAATAAAATACACTCTAACAATTTTCATGATCGTTTCAAATGGAGGAATGAATTTCTTTGATTGCGCACATGAGCTTACCCAGAAACACCTTCTGTGTTTTGCCGCGTGGAAGTAAACAAACCGGTCTGGCGTTTAAAATGTGGTCTGGGTTTGAAACGTTATTCTTGTGTCGCTATATCGATCGCGGGTTTTTAGCTTTGAGAAACGTGTTTCTAATGTTCACAATACACTTTTTAGCCCATGCCCGAAGCATACAGTTTGTACCCCTACACTGTAAGTCCTATATATTACGATCCCGCCACACAACTATCGTTAAAACACCATAACGCATTGTTGCATGGACGAGAACAAAAGTGAAAGTTGTTTCCACCACATCGCTAACGGCTCAGCCAAACGTATTGTTCGACGTGGAACTTTGGGTGCTCCGACTTCCGGCTTTTGAAGCGTTCGACCACCACAGGAATGCTTTGCGTTGCGTATCATACGTACCTTATCCCTGCCGGTATATCCGTCCAGCATATCACAGATTTCGTTTAACATTTTACTCATCCCGCTTAGACACTTACTGCACTAAAGAATATACAACTTGTCTGATAGAATGATATTTGCCCACTGATTCAGTTTCGCAACCTCTAGGAGGTGTCTTATCGAAGGAACACACTTATCACTTGCAACAACTGTTTAGTAATCTTATCATCTAATCCTACCACGTTCACTGGTAAAGATATCGGATGGGTTAAAAATAAGGACAATCGTACAACTGGAACGAAACCGAACTCCGTTGTCTATCTGATAAAAAATGTTTTGGAAGTGATGCCGCTGCAAACACACTTCAATAAACAGTGCCGCAGTACACACGCTGTCACAATCCGCCAATACCCAAGCAACAAGCAATGTCACTGCGTAATGTCAAATGATGTTTTGGTTGCTGCAAAAAAAAAGAATTCAAAAATACCGGTAGAAATTATGGTAACCAATTATTATGCACATTATGCGGAAGTATTTTAAAGTACATTTTGTATGGAAGAGAGGAAAAAATCAAGGATTTGATGATGATGCCCACCATTACTTTAATTGAGATGGTCGAATTATCTTTTTCATTAAAAATTACTAGCTGAATGAATAGGCGTTTGATAAAAAAAAATTACATAGACACATTGTACATTTTTTCTTCTAAAAGTTCTTCATATTCAAATCGCACTTATTCAATCATTGCCAAACGTGCTCGTGTATCGTTCTGCAGGTTGTAAATAATTTTGCTATAAACGATTGTCTTGACGCGTTTAGCGATTAAAAAATCAATGTGTGTGAATTTTTTACCACCCAAGGGACGAATCTCGCGCACGTTTGGCAGCACCGTTGCGAACCGTCGCACATTCCTCGGATGGACAATCCAATCGTTCAGCGCGTAGTAAATGTGCACTGGAACGTTGGATGCACTCAGGTTGTACGGCTTGACCATACGCTCCGTCTCCTCTTGGTATGGTCGAAAGATACCAGAATCTATAACCTGGTTGTAGTGCATTGGCTCCTTGAGGGATGCCCCAGATGGACAGTGGCCCATCATAGCCTGAAGCACACCCTAGAAGTGAGTAAGAGGACGCTCATTATCGAATGCAATTCAAACAGGTTGACTAGCAAACTTACCAAATCAATCGCATCCGAATTGTGTCCGTACATGTTTTCGAACGTTACGATACAGGGATTCCGTTTTGCATACGGCGGACACAAGCTGCGAAGGAAACCATTTTGCTGCTCCGTCCATTTAAAAATCTCACCCCTAGTGGCACCTTGACTGATTGAGGATAGCAGCGCTGAGTTTCTGGACAACGATTGTATCAATGGACTGCGCATGTTATCCAACAGAACGGCCGGCGCAATTGCATGGGCCAAACGGATCTTGACGTTGTGCTGCGGTACACTGCTGGTCATTGTGAAGTACGCCGTAGAACCCTCGGAATACCCTATGTAGTAGATCTGCCCCGATGAGGGTTGCGTTGTGTTCAGTATAAAGTCGATCATGGCTGGCAAATCGTATATGCCCTTTTCGTGCCAGGAAAAGTTCCAAAATTCTGCATCATCCGGAAACATTTGTTCGTGCTGACGGGAGTAACGGTTTCCGCGGGTATTTCCAAGCCACACGTCATAGCCAGCGTTAGCCAGCTGGTAGGATAGCGCATCTCGCGGACCGATCAGAACCCAGTCAGCAGAGCTACCCAACAAACCGTGCACAAGTAGTATTGGTAGTAGCTTCGGATCTGGACCTTCCTTTCGTGCCAGCCGATGTACTCCCAGACGGTAACCGTCCGATGTCGTCACCGTGTAGGCTTGTGCTCGGTAACCGTACTTGTTTATAAGTTCCATCTACAAAAAAAGCACCACACATTGGTTGGAACTTGTTCGGGAGTGCCCAAAAACCTACTTACAGTTGTAAGCGTCCCATCAATTTCCTCTGTTGAAAACTTGCCTGTGGCAAAGTTTATTAGCATCAGCAGCTTAAACACCGCTATCCAGTGTTGGCGCATTGGAAATACTGCAAACTGCACAAACCGGAAGACTTTATTCAACTAAACCCCCATCAACACTCGGACGAGGGTGATAAAGACATTTTATTACTTAATCGTTCTATCCATCGGTGATTAAACAGTAATTAACACAACGATTTCGATTTAATTGTCAAATAAGTTGAACTGGCTTCGTATGTATGGAGTTTAATTTCGATTTAAAATGTTTTTTTTTCCACAAATGAACTATTATTTTCCATCTACTTCGGTGCTGCCAGATGCAAAGAGTAAAATGACAATACTCGATAAACGTTTGATGTTTTAGTACGTTGAAGCAAACTGTGAACATAGGGTTTATGTATAGTGTTTGGTGTACAGATTCGAAGAAATATGTTTGTCCGGAATATTCCGAGAAGAAAGATGGGTAAAATTGTTTCTTATTAGTCTACATACATGAAATTAATGTACCTTTCTTTTACATGCGTTGAAATCTCCTTCAATTGTGGGAGAACCCGTTGGATATCCAATGCTAAGGCATGTATGGAGGAGTCATTTAAGTTAAAATTGAGTTCATCGAGTCAATGCAGTGCCTTATACAACTGTGTGATTAATTATTTACAGAAAATTGAATGGAGATAAATACTAGTACAAATTACGTTATCGTTATTACATTTTGAGTAACTTATCCCATTAAATATTTCCCTACGTACCATTAAATGTTCCTTAAAACTATTTGTATTGTTTTCAACCAATACACTTAACATTCAATGAACAGTCTTTGCTTTTTTGGGATAATTCTTGTTGTAGTTCGAGTAAGATTTTATCATACACCAGCGCACGCACCCGTTTTGCTGTCATAAAATCGAGATGGTTAAAGTTTTGATCCTCTACCGCAGACATGGAAACCAGATTAGGCAACTCGGCTGCTAACCGCACAACATTATCCGGATGGATCATCCAATCGTTTAGACCGTAAAATATCACGACCGGTGCTGTGACGGCAGACAGATTGTAGATCGGTGGCGTTTCCTGTCCATAGGCGGCAAGATTCTGCTCCTTTTGCCCGTAGTCAAACTGCTGAAACCGACCGTAACGATTTAACTGGGCAAAGTGAAGCAACTGTTTGCTCGATGCTCCGGAGGGATTGTGACCGCCGATGACGTGCTGTGCTAGCTAAATCAGAAACACAAACATATTTTATTGATTCATCCAAATGTAATAAATACTGGACATCTTACCCGATCCGTCCCATTCGGATTGGGTCCGACAAGCTGCTCGACTAGTCGGACGCAAAAACTGCGCCTCAAACGTGCCGGACATAATGCTCTTTGCAGTGCGTACTGTGCCTTGCTGTGTGGCACCACCTGCCATAATCCCAAAGTGTCTAGAAAACACTTGACGGCGGCACTGTTTTCGGCCAACCATCGAAAGATGGGACTTTGAATGTGCTCCGCATAGACAGCCGGCGAAAGGGCGTACATGCGAACAATCTTGTCGTTGTACTCTGGTCTACTGGAGGCCATCACGAAGAACACGGTCGTTCCCTGCGAATAGCCGATGTAATGGAGGCGCCTTGTACCGGTCACGTGCAGGACGTGATCGATCGTGGCCGGTACATCGTAGTAGCCCATCTCGTGCCAGCTGTAGTCCCAGTACGCTCGTGAATCAGATCGCAGCTTAGTGTGCCGGCGAGAGTATCGATTGCCGCGCAAGTCCACCAACCACACGTCATAGCCCTCGTCAGCTAACAGATAGGCGAGGCTATTGTTGGGTCCGATTATAAGAAAATCAGCTGAACTAGCAAACAACCCATGCACCAGCAACATCGGAAGCGAATGGTTGGTCGGTTTATCCTTGGGTGGAATTCTCGTTAACGCCAGCACATATCCGTCCGCGGTGATAACTTCGTGTCGTTCGATTGGATATCCATATTTTTGTATCAGTTCGGTCTATCGTAAAGAAACAGAACAGACAGATTCAATACAAGAGCTTTGACATATCAAGAGCCTCAAAGCACGAGACCCCACCTTCATTATTTCTGGTGAAAAAATTGAAAAAAAAAACTCCTTCACCTTGCACTTTATACCCTTCATAAACACTGAAGTATTACGATGTTGTAGGTCAAACAACTTCCAATATTTATTGAAAAACCGAGTTCATGTAGGTTCACCAACAACTGTTACTGTCAACTTTCTGTCGTATATTCATTTACCTATAAGTAGTAATTTCTTTACGCTATATGTGATGATGTGATAATATGTCCATTTACATATATTTATGAAATAGTCATATTATGTCCATTAATTAGAAGTTATTATGCAGATATTATTTATGTATGCAGCAGAAAGTAATCAATTATCTGTAACGTCAGCATGAATGTACCATCTGATGTTTCGTTTATAAGCTCCAATTTTTATTAGCGCTGCGTTTTTGTTCTACTATGTAGGCGAAACAATTACAACACAACAAATGGAACAAACTGCAAGGAATATTTCAGTTATTTTCCATTAATTGGGATAACGTAGAATAAAACAACCGAAGTTTCTCGAAAACCCCGATTCAAATTGTTGTAAATTAAACCAACAATATTCATTTCGGGTAATATGGATGACTTTTTAGATTAAATCATTTTATCTTTGTCGAGATTATCTCGATGAAATTCGATTTTATTCAAATCTTTGTCGACTTACAAAAGTTTCTCACATGGCGGGCGTGTCAGTTGAGAATGCTTAGTATATGTGCGTAAATTAAAGAAAATAGGAAATGTTTCACATACTCCTTGCACTTCTATTTCAATTCTAAACATCTTACTTGAAGTCAGAATGCCTGATATTTAAACAACAGCATCAACACTAGGCCTTAGTTTTGACCGGTTAAACACGATATCAGCTTGCGCCACATTTAGTTGCATCACCTTTCTAAAAATTGCTTTTTCACATTTTGAATTTTTTCATGAATTTCGTCATTTTTTTTAGCAGGCGGTTAATACACATCCACTAATATTAAATTCACACAGTTTATCATCGCGCTAGTCTTACCGCTTCCAGCGTGCCGTCTTCTTCGTCGATCGCAAAAACACTCTCGTATCCACCGATTGTAACAAATGCACTCGCCATCATCGGCAGAACGATCACACAAAGCACTGAAATCCATCGTCCGGTAGCGCTAGGACCGACGGCAAAGAATGCACCCAAGCCCATAGCACAGTTGTGGATTTTATTTCCGTAGCGAACCACGGTCATTTCTGTACTGACTGCACATTAGTGCCGGACGCGTTGGAGGTGCTGATCGTACTTTCTTCAGCTGCATGCTGAATGCAATTGCAGTTGCACCGTGTGGAATATGCACGATGTTCAAGGTAAACGTGCCGGGTGCTAGTTGTCCTTTGCCTTGACTCTGAGTAGATTTTGTTCGATTGGAGGCTGCGTGCGGTTGTTGTTGCGCTCGCCCTGTTTCGCATGAATGTAAGAGCAGTGCGGGAAGTTGATCTGAATCGCTCGAAGTGGAAGTTGTTGTCATCAACATTTTAATAAATCCGCCTGTTGATATATTGACAGCGGGCTGTGATAACAGGAGATACTTTTACTAGGTTTGTTTATTTATGACGCTTAGTTGAAGTTTCAATAGAAGTATAGATATACTGGTTCTACTCTAGTTAAAAGATATTCTTGATGTTTTTGAAGTGATGGCGTACTTCTTTTTTTAAGTGATTTGTTTCTCTTATATAAATTGAAGGTATAACTGATTCTTCATTGGCTATTTATAATATTAATGACATATATAAAGATAGTCCAATAGTTTGAAATGTTTTTTTTATAATAAATTAATGCAACTTTTAGGTAAGAAAATTATTAGAAACGATAGCGTGTGGTATTTATTATCACAATGCAGCACAGAACTTGCTTATGTTACGCAAAAAAAAACACTTTTTCTAACGCATACATCTTAAACTTAACCGTAAACTCAACGGAAATCTGCTGCGTAAAATGCACGCCGATTTAAATCGATTTTGATCGCTGGAATTTAAATCAACATTCCACTACCGTTGTCTCTCACAGTTAAAAAACCCCACCGAGCGTGATAGAGTTTGCAATTTTCTCCCAATTCCTACGACAATTTAGCATGTTTTCCCAGCCACGATAAACGGACGCAGCGCTAAACGTCGTTTCGAACGTGAAAAAAAGTGCAGGAGAAAAACACGATGATGAGCGTCAGTCATACCTTCCGATTGTTATCGCCGTGCGAATGCAAATATAGACAGTGCATCATATAACCCCCGGCAACCGAACGGTAAATCAAATTGTGAACCCTGCGAACCAGCTGCCTATTATCTAATCACGCCGATTGATTACGGAGTGGGGTTGGAAAACACCGATTAGAGGAAGTAGTAACCGATCGTCAGGTGGAATAGTGTCTAGCTTAGGACGAGATGATGATTACAGGTTGAAAAGTTCAACTCAATTCCGGTCGCGAGTGTAACTGCTTGCGTTATGTGCTGATGCTGATTTAAGTTGATCTAAGCCTATCGAGTGTTGCGATATGACTTTCAAAGTGCATTTCCTTCCTGCTATATAGATTTGGAAGATTACCGCAACGAAGTTGGTGGAGCTTTGAATATATTTTTGTTTTACTTAATTATTTCTTATGCTACAACTGTAGTATTGTGCTTTGGAACCTAGCTTCTGAGCTTTGACTCACGCAAACTCACGTTCCTCGAGCTAGTACAGGTATTTTAAACTTCTCTATTAATTTGTAGAAATCTACATCTATTGACAAACATATCATTTATTATATTGAGATACTTTCAAAAGTCATAGTGATTTAAAGTATTTCTTCCTTAGAAATCTTCAAAGTTCTTAGACAGTTATAGTCTGTTATTATTTTTTATCTTTAAACTTTAACATTTCTATCAATTTGTTAAAATTCTCCTTTGTTGACAAATGACATATCATTTCTTATTATGAGATACTTTCAGAAGTCAGAATAGCAAAGCTCTCAAAGCTCATGAAAGAGATTTAAACCACTATTTCTGCTCTAAAGATTCAGAACAAGCTCCCGATCACTTTGGTAGAGTTAGCGCCCAAGGTAGCTCAGTAGCTCTTGACACAACACTTCATGTAATTTTCTATTTACATCTACCCATTTTTGCTACTAAACTTTCCAAGAGATGTATTATTTCAATCATAGCTTCACCCAGCTTCTATTGTGTTCTTATACAAATTAAGTAGTGTACTACTTAAGAATAGGTGTCGGAATACCCAACAAATATTAGGTTAGAATAAAATATGTTAGTATTTGGTTGTAGTATAAATATTCTTACCTAAATCGATCGACAAACGATCATAAGCTACTGTTTGTACGCTCCCGTCGTTCCAGATCACTCAGAATATGCTCATACACCATGGGACGTGCATTTTTGGCCATCGTAAAATCGAGATGATTGAAGTTTGCATCGTCCACCAGGTGCATGGTCGGTTGCACCGGTAGCATCCGGGAAAATCGAAGCACATCCCGCGGATCGATCAACCAATCATTGTACGCGTAAAAGATCGTAATCGGAGCGGTAACCGCGCTCAGATTGTACGCCGGTGGTTTCCAGTAGCTGTAGCGTTCGGTGTTATTCCGCCGACCATAGTCAAACTGCCGGAACTGACCGGAATGTTGCAGTTGGGCATAATGTAACAACTGTTTGACGGACGCACCGGCCGGATCATGCCCAACGAGCACTTGCATCGCCATCTGGACAATTAACCAAAATCATAATATAAGGTAAAATCTATTCTACTCATTCCATACAATGTTCCACATGTTCTCCACTTACCATATCGGTCATTTTAGGATTCGGGCCCACCGTCATACTGACGACCTGCATGCAGATATTGTTCGGATCGCTCATCGGACACAGTATGCGTGACACCTCGTACTGTTGGTTCGAGTGAGGCAGAAACTGTTGCATCCCGAACGCGTCGAACAGATCCTTGAGGGCAAACACGTGCTGCAGCAACCAACGTACCGGAGGGCTGCGGACGCGCTTCAAACAAACGGCCGGCGACAGTGCGTACATGTGTGCGATCTTCTCGTTGTACTCCGGACGACTAGATGCCATCACGAAAAACACGGTCGTTCCCTGGCTGTGTCCGATGTAATTCAGCTGTCGGGCACCCGTAAGTCGCAGGATGTAGTCGATCACCGCCGGGAGATCATAGTAACCCATCTCGTGCCAGGTAAAGTCCCAATATTCTGGTGAGCTACTGTTTAGCCGTGTGTGGCGTTGAGAGTACCGATTGCCACGCATATCCGCCAGCCATACATCGTAATCCCTGTCGGCTAGCAGATAAGCTAGGCTATTGTTGGGTCCGATAATTACGTAATCGGCAGAACTCGCGAGTAGTCCATGTACGAGCAGTATCGGTATCTGGTGACGATGTTTTCTAGGTGGTATTCGGGTTAGTGATACGATGTATCCGTCGGCACCCGTTGCTTCGTGGCTTTCTACTGGGTAGCCATACTTTGTGATGAGCTCCGGCTGCAACAAGTATTTGAAACACAACAGTTTTTTCATGTTTATGTAAGAAAGTCTTTTAATATGTTATATTGTTACTAAAGTTTGCACTGAACCACACAAGAAAGGAAAAAAGGCTGTAAACATATGAATTCTAAACCTTCTACACTAAGAATATTTAAAGCCAATGTCACTGATTTATCTCGCTTTTCTTACCGTACGTAATGCACCATCTTCCATCTCAATCGCAAAATAGCTGCCAGCATCGTTGACATCTCCTGGACGCTGCCGGGGTCGGGATGCTGCCTCCGAGATTCGAGGTGCAACTCCACACGAAGATAGCAGCACGATCGATGACAACAGCAGGGTCGCTAGCTGCCCGATAATGGAGCCGCGCGGTACAATCGAACGTTCTGAGTCGGTTGCCATTCTACTACTGACAGGGCTCGTGCGTTCGGAAGGAGAACAGCTTTACTACAAGCGCGTCTAACGATTCTAATCTATTACCCACGCTATCATCATCCCGCCATCGCACGGACACGCGCACACTGAGTTCTCACGAGTACGTGAAATTCTATTACGATACCGAGCGGTTGGATGTACTGCCATGGGTGTAAGCAGGTAAGACTCGGGATAAATACACGTAACGGTGAATTGTTGTAAAAAAAGGGGATTACAACACATGAGGAGAAATGTGAAATATTACAACACATTTGAAAGCAATGTTTCAAATGTTTGTTCACAGCTTCCCTTTATTAATTTATTTTAATGAACGTACAGTGTAATATTCTTGTGGTTTAATCGATGTGTATATCTTTGTAATGAAGTAATGTGTGATTCAAATTAATACCAAGGAGAAAACCCTTTAAAGCCTAGAACTTTCCAGTACATCTTCATTGTAGCTGCTACTGGAACCCTTTCCTTGTAGTGCTTTTCCTCGATAATGAAAGTCAAGGCAAACCGATCCGGTGGAGCCTTGATACTTTAGGTACTGTTCCCAAGCCGGTCGAAATGCGAAGTTGATGATACGATGTGTCCTTGTGAATGTCACGATCATTGCTAATATGCTCATGAATACATGTATTTGAGGATGGACCATGTACGTTTATTTGATGTTGTAAGTGTTTGATGTAATGTCCATAAATTAATTTTCATTTCTGTAGCAGCAAACTTTACCAACTTTGACTATTAAAAGCTATGTGGACAATAAGAAGCAGAAATTGGCATTTCGGTACTTACAAACAGGTTTAAAAGATACGTTACAAAATCGTACATCAGAGCTTGGGAGCTTTTGAAAGCTCTACACGGTGGAGCTTTCGATGATCGCGCACGAGGGTCTGGCAAACTGCTCGAAAATTAGCAGTTATTTGAAACTGAATGAACACGTGGTATTTAAAAAAAACATAAAATCATAATTTTATTCACAATAACAATTGGCACAATAACGTGCAATTGTTATAAACAAATACAGTTTAAAATGTATAAAATAGCAATTCAAACCAATTTATGTTTAAACATATTTTTTATCATTTTATAAAACCAGCTCATATTTTAGCGAGATAGCCCAGGGCAGCCAATTACTGCTGCTTTGTGTTTAGCTTAATATTTTTTTAAAAGTAAAAACACTTTGAGAAAAATCTGATTTTCAAGCGCAAGTATGAAAACAATGAAACGTTCGTATCTTCTCTCGCGTTGAAATCCCTGAAACAAAAGCTCGCGGTAAACAGTTGATTTCTTTAGCTACCAATAGAAAATTTGCAATTTAGTCACGCTTATTTGTTTTCATGATTGATTTATTATATTTCTCCCATTTTCTTATGTTATGAATCGTTGTTCAATCCCTACGAACCAGCAAATTTGTTTAATTGAACTACGAACGTATATTATCTGCATATAATTGCATTTGTAATATATGTTCTTGTAATTTTTGTGTTTAAATTTAATATTACGAACAAACCTTGAATGTTTCCAGAATTTTAGAAGAAAATGTAAATTCTCCGCAGTAAAAATTCGACGTCCAATTTTCATCTTTTGTGTATTTAAAGTACATTTGCTTGGTATGCTCATCCCAACTTATACACATCTGAATACATACTTGGCACTTTTATGAATATATACTCACGTTGCTTAAATTTCAATGCCTAATTTAGGATTTAATAGTTTCAATTTACGCTAAACAATACTTTTCTCTGCATCCGCATGTGCAGCTGATATGTGTCACACAACAATAACCTTAATATTAATCATATTTTTCTGACCCTCAACGGTTTTAGCAACGGCCCGGTTCCCTCCTGTCAATCATCTCATTAGCGCTCGGTGATCTGTTTTTAATCCATCAACAGCCCGGGACCGGTTGTGAATTTCAATCAGTTACACATTCCTTCCTATTGGCGCACGGTTCCGGAAAAATCCGTAATATTATATAATAAACCATCGAGTCTTCGCGGCCGTCCATTCGTACGCTCTTAACCCTCTCACCGGCTTTCATTTCGTTAATCAGCAACACAAACAATGCGCGGTCAAACCGTAAAATTCGGTGCGGGATCGAATACGTTTGACAGCTTCCGACACAGCTGTGGAGTTTGGCGGTGAAGTTTAAGGCCACTTATGTTGACACGATGAAGTTGTTGGCCGGTGCAACCCCGTGCGTTGAGGCGATGAATTAATCATACAGTATGAATTTCTGAACACTATTGCACGATGATTAGATGATTAGACCCCCGGCGGAACAGTAAACTGAATGATTCTTCCGATAGCATAGCTTAGCTATTTGCCGCACACCATCATTAATCATCATAGCTGGGGAACTCGGTTTGGTGATGCACTCTGGAAGCACAGTGTCGATACACGGGTGTCATCTTACGTACTAAGCAGCTGGATCAATCGCACGTCCCGTCGTGCTCTCGCACAAACAGTGATTAGCAGCAACGAATGGCAGTAATTAGCCGAGGTGCATTCATGTTGTGCGCGCTGAGTAATAGGCAACTGTGTAATGGTTCGAACACACACACACACACCTTCCTACACCGAACCATTCCACTCATTACGGGTGGGAATTCTCCAGCAATTAATGCCCTAGAGGTGTGAACCTGGTGTTTTGGGTGGAATCAGATTCGACACTTCCCGGAAACTGCTTCAGCGTGTCGCATTCGAGGATACGCCATCGTATTGCTCGAGCTCCTGCAGCAGCAGTACATTCATCAGACGGGCCGAGTTCTTCGCCAGTATGAAGTCGCTGTGTGTGAAGAGCCGATCGGCGATCTGATGGACAGCGGCCAGATTCGGCACCTCGTCGGCTAGTTGTAGCGCATCGCGGTAGTTTACCACATGATCGTTTAGTCCGTAGTACACAACGACCGGGATGGTGGCACGGGTGAGGTTGTATAGTGGGGCTGGCGAGGCTGGTAGAAAGTTCCATCCGGCTCGGAGCGGACTGTACTTAGCGAAGCGCGTTGTACGGATGATCTGCGAGAAGTGATGCAGCTGGCGCAGTGATGCTCCGGCCGGGAAGTGACCCAAGAAGATGCGCAACATTTTCTGCAATGAGTAGAATGGAGAGTTTAGTTTGATCTCATCAAATACTACATATAAAATAAATTATAAAAATGCACAATTTCTTGGGTCATTGAATATCCCAAGAAGATCAGGGCTGTGAACCTGATACCTAATGCTGTAAGTTTAATTGATATAACTATTATATTTCTACATACAAATTTCTAACAAATGTTATATTTTAAACTGTTGGAATTCTGTTTTGCCTTACAGTCAGTGACTTCGATTGAGTTATAGCCATTAAGATGGATATATGTAACATGCTTGGGAAGGTCGTCGTGATCGGTCTAGTGATTTTGTGACACGGAGTTTGATTTAATACACTCAGGGTCGTCGGTTGCAAGGTTTGGTTATTCGATAACATGATAAAACAAAATCTCGTAATCTACACCAGTGCGGCAGGCATGACCTTCGAAGATCGTTAAGCCAAGATGTGTAGGATTGAAGATTGTAAGTTGTGATACACATTAATAAAGTGATTAGAGACTGATATTGAGTTCACAGTCTTTAACTCCTACTCTTGAAGGAGCTATTTCAAGAGTTCTTGACCTTCGACGATTCGTTTAAATTTATTCTGGTTGAAGGTAGATAATTTTTGGGCTCAGTGGTGGATATGGTAACGGCGCCAGTTTCACTTGACAGTGCCGGTATGACATCCCAGCGGGCCGTTTCTCCGGTGCAATTAAATACTAGTCAAGAAAGTCGGAAAAAGATGTCCAAGACCTCTTGAGGTTTTTTTCTTCTATGGCACTACAATCTCGAGAGGTTTTGGCCTGCCAATTCTGGCTTCTATGACTTGAATTTACCCGTAACAGAATGGTAGAGAACGGCCCGAATGGGATTCCATTCCTGATCCTGCTGGATGAGACTGGTGCCGTCATCTCCTCGGCCACCGAACGAGTTCCAACCGCTCTTGAGATTTATGTTCCATAAGACAAAGTATGTGGATATTCATATCTACGTGCCAATCCGAATGTGATTTTAAACCGAGCTTGACGTTTGAAGCTGGTCGCCGCTTCCACTAAATCATCACCAAGCCGTCTCAAAAGCAGAGTTTCAACAACAGACACTAGTTGTATTTTTCGACGTATATCCACTACTCAATGTAATAATGTAATGTATACTTACATCATCCACCTGTGGCGGGTTCTTGCCCGCTACATCATACAGCAACTCCCGGCACACGGTGATATTCGCATCGGGACACACGAGCTTCACCAACGGTGCGATGAACCGCGTGTTCGGCAGGATCTCGTGCCGGCCGGCTGCATCGAGCGCCAGCACAAGCGGATCCGCTAGCCGAATAAACGTCCGAACGATGCGTCCCTCGAGCCGGTACATGTAGACCGATGGCGAGATGGCCTGCATATCGATCAGCTTCGCATTGTACTCGGGCCTTTCCGACAGCAGCACAAACAACACCATCGTACCCTGGGAAAAGCCAGCGTAGTGCAATCGCGGTTGGTCACTCACGGTCAGCACGTAGTCGATGAGTGCCGGCACATCGTACAGCCCTATCTCGTGCCAGGTAAAGTTCCAGAATTCATTCGACCGGTCCGGATCGAGATGGACGTGTTTGCGGGAGTAACGCGTACCACGGGCGTTACCCATCCACACGTCGTACCCAGCATCGGCCAGCAGATAGGCAAGGGCACGCCCCGGTCCCATCAGTACCCAGTCGGCACAGCTACTCAGCAGTGAGTGCATCAGGAAGATGGGTGCGTTACGGTACGGTTGAAGCGGTGGTTGACCGGAAGCGGCTCTACGTCCCGGGATGCGATACAGATCGAGCAGATAGCCATCCCCCGTTTGCACCTCGTGGATTTCGATCTCGTAACCGTACTTCCACACGAGTTGTGGCTTTAAACAAACGGAACGGAGTTGGAAGATTAGGGAGTGAATTTTAGAAATAACAATACTCAATGCTTTTTTCATGTTTTATGTCCAATTTGACAGTAAAATAGTAGAAATCCTGACAAGAAGCTATAGACACAGTCGCACATAAATTTTTGTTCGACGATCATCACCTTTCTTATTTAAAAAAAATCATTAATTCTTGCACTTTAACCACTATACATCATACAGAACTTTAAACAACCCGTATATTACTTGTTGGAAGCTTAAGATCACTGCAACGATCGTTGGTATTCAATCACCCATAGCAGAATACTAATTGTTCGATCCCTGGTACACTTTAAACCGATGTTTTCCATTCTTTGTGCTACACTCTTCACTTACCACCGTAAGATAGGCATCTTCATCTGACACCCTAAACGGAGGATCCTCCTCAACGGGAATTTCGTTATCCTCTTTGTTCCCGTACGTATTCCGGTGATCGTATTGGTAGTAATGTGCCGACAGTAACATCGGACACATCAACAGCACCACGGCAATTCGCATCTTCGTTAACGCGCAAAACGGTCACAACGTTAACCGCACTACCATCAAGACTTGAGTACTACCAATTCGCTCAGAACGATCCTTACGGTAGCGCTATCGCAATAGAACTAATCGTCAACGGTCGCGCACACGTTACCGGTAGCGCATGCTAATGCAACGGACAATAATTGCCATGTTATCGCGCGCGCACAATGGCCACCGAACGGCACCGAAATCAAACATGCTCGTTTCGTTTTCTTCGCATTGTCGGAGCTATTGGAATGGCTTCTGCGTTCGTGTTTGTGTTCGTGTACATCAGCTGGCGCATGCCGTGGAGTTGGTAAATGGTGGTATGGAGACAACATACATCGCAGTTGGCACTGGTATATCCTATCAACCAATACAGGACACTCACCGAGACGATCTATAGCGCGCTCATTTACTCATAGCCTCCTTAGCAATTGTATACATTGTCTTGTTTTTATAAAGGCAAGGAAGAATCCGGTTTTGTAAATTAATCTTAATTATTAAAATACGGGGAAAAAAATGCCACAATTCCACCGGGTTAACAGTTCAAAGGTGTAGAACGTGTAAGTACATTTAAGTACATAACCTCACATTAGCATATATTAAGAATAATTAGATACTATTACTGGCATGATTTGGCTGTTGGGTAGAAACCTATCCAATGGCGATCATGATCATGTTCCGGATTCCGGAACAAACCGGTATTTAGTATAAAAAACTTTAGTTAAGTAACGTCATCTTCTTATTTGGCGTAACACGATCTACTCGGTCATGCCTGCCATTTCTGGCTTATGAGAATATTTATTAGCTAGTAGTTGGATAGTCAGTCCTCACTACGGGGGAACGGTCTGGATGGGATTTGAACCTCGGTCCGGTCGTGTGAGACAAGTGCCGTTATCGACTCTACCACAATCTGCTAACAATTTTATTGCTTTAAATATTAATTATACAAAAAATTGTAATTTTCTAGCTTTATCGAAAACTATCTATGTTTTATGAATGAACATATAACATTTGGAATTTGAAAACTAATGAAGTTTTTGGTAGCCTTGAATTTCGGTGCGATCGATGGAATCTTTGAGCATAAAACAATATTTACCATATTTGAATAAAACCACCAGGAAAAAAAATTCGCATTATTTGCTCACGAACATAGGTTGCCAACCATGTACGTGCGGTGTTAGGAATGCTGATGATCTTACCCGTTTATACGTTTGCTTAAAAATTATTTGCTTGCGAATTTTGCCATGTGCATTGCATTAGCACCACCTGCAGAATATATTTATTATCAGCTTAACATCTTGCTGTGGTCGTTCTAGACGTGGAATTTAGCAAAAAAAAAAACCACTGCATACGGTAATAGTAACAACGAACGAACGTTAATGTAACTGATTTGAATGAGACGTTTGTCTAAGGTAATTTAAAACATATGTTTCATCTACCGACCGGTATCGGCTATCGTGCTATCCTTTGACCTTTGATTGGCTCAGTTTTGCGTGACACACCGTGTGGATGATTGAAAACGCGAAAATGTTGACATGCACCATTTAGCCAAGCAGCAATCTAATCAACCTGGACGACTGGACGAGGCAAACCTTGGGAAGGGTGGACTGATTAGCCCGGGACTGTGGACGGATTCGCACAGAACCTGACGACCTTAATTAGTGCTGCTGACGGATCAGTTCCCAACCTAGCCCACCACCGGACCGGGGAGCTTTCTGATTATAGGTCACCTTTTATAAGGGGTTGAGATGTTGAGAACGTCGATCGCATGCCCAAGATCGTGCGGAATGCTGCCGTGCATCCAGGGGTACGCTTCTTCTGCCGACCTCGCAACCGATTAGCCGATCGATTAGCAAGCTACCTCACCGCGCACCGGTTGGATTTAAAGCAATAATTGAAAATGGAAAATTATCACCCCCAATGTGAACGAGAGGAGAGCGAGAGAGAGCAAAAAAAAGATTCGCCGCACGCGACACACGTAAACACGTGTGCTGGTCTGGTTGGTTTCGGTGGCCCTGTTGGGTGCCGCGCGAAGATGTGAGATAATTATTGTACCGCAGCACAAAATCAATCAATCTGCTGAAAGTTAACAGTAGTGCAACAATTATCTTTTGACGGAAACGAACGAACGGTGAGGTCCATTTGCGCTGTGGCCCACTGTCTGGCAAGTGTGCTAGCCCTAATAGACAACTTTTTTGTTTTGGACACTGCTGAAAGTGGTTGGAAACTCGGGGAAAACAAACCGGGTGAACTAATGGCTCCACTATGTGGAGGAAGGTTTTCGACCACTTTCGGCTCGATGGATCTGCTCCGTTCCAGTTCCGGGTAGCCGAAAGAAACGCATCATTAATGGCAAGGTCGTGTCGTGTAGATCGATTCACGTAAAAAGTATTGCTCTGCCTGAGTGAACCTTTCACCATTTTGGTAACCTCTTTGGCGCACGCTTTGTGATGATGGCTGATTGAGCTGACCCATCTGTGCCAGCTGTCACGTGAGCGTCGGCATTTTTATTGTGAAGAGGAGATTCGCTCGGTGACCGCATGGTGTGTGAACTGCACCGTGTTATCGCTTCTGTTTTGCTTAGCTTAGCATGTGCTCGTTTGTTCTTGTTAAACCCACGTTTCATAATTAATGCAGAAGGAGATAAAAACAAAACCCGTATCGAAACTTATCATGCGTGATGGAACGTGCCATAAGCTTTTCATATATAATAAAGCAAAGTTATCATCAATTGGTTAGAACAACAAAAAACAACTTATGTTTCTGCAAGCAGTTTTTCTACCTTTACTACTTTTTGTATGTTTCTAATCTAAACAATTAGCTTGATGATTAATAGAACAAAAACTACACTTAATTTACAGCGGTATAACAGAGTTACTGATTTTTTATTGTAGTTATGCTTAATCTATAGCAAAATTTACGCTTCTCTCTCAACACGATCATATTTTCAACCGATAACAATCAAGCGGAACAAGTTTTTTTTCCATTTACTAAATTACTTAACTGGTTCTACAATCGCTTTGCGGTTTTGGTCTGATGAAGAAGTCCTCTAAATTGCTGCACGGTTGAGTACCTTCGTGTGACATTCCGTAATCCCGACCTATATAGCGGACGCATCAACGGCGTTACTCGATTTTAGTTTGGGCCTACCAAACCTACTCGTTAAGGGGTGTGTCGACCGGCGTTAATCGTATGACATGACCAGCTACAACTCATAGAGCTTGTCATTATTGCAACTCCGCCAATTCGCTTTCACACATACGGGGCCAAAAATCCTTCTGAGCATTTTTCTCTTCCATCCTGAGTTTTCGAAGGTTTCGTCAAATTTACTCAAGGTCTATGTTTTAGAGGTGTATGTTAGGATTGAAATTCCAGCTGTTTTGAGCAGAGAAGTTTCCTCAGACTGTACCAGATGGCCAGGTGTTAGCCTCAAAGAATTCAATCCTCAGAAACACCAGTAGACGGCCAGCACCCTAGCCTGTATCTCAACATAGTTGTTATCGTTGCTGACCTTTGACCCAAGGTCGATTAAATTTTGGACGACTTGAAAAGCTCCCCTGTTTGTCCTCTGATAGAAGTGTGTGTAACTAATCATGTCTATGTCGTCTACGAATGCCAAGATCTAGGGTGACTTAGATAACATTAGCCCAGAAGTTCCGATCCCCAAATCGAAGATGATCCTTTCTAGCGCACGTTCATCCACGTGACGTTAGATCCTTGGTGGTAGCAAAAGACCCTGAGAATTATCCATTCAGCATCACCAGGTATGTGACTGATTCAACTTCTCCAAGATATTCTGCATCGTGAAGATCTGTTCAGTATTCAATTTTCCTTTTCGGAACTTTCTCCCAACGGTTCCAAAGGGTTAAACCGATCGTATAACATCTTATCTCCCAGCCTGAATTTAAAGTAAATGATGTAACGATTTCGATTACGAAACATCAATCTAATACCTCAATTATAATTTGATACATAGAATTTCTTCACGCTATATCTCCATTCTGTCGGGGCTTGGTGCCTTGTAGTTATTGAACCGAGCGTTTATTAGTTTCTGTTATAAAAGCCAATAAAGGTCGCATTCTACGTACGGTGGGACCAACCAGAAGTTATCTATTATGAGCTACTCCAGCTGGCCCTACATGAAAAACATGATTTAACATCGTTTTCAATTCTTTTATTGTTTTGTTAGGAACTTATCAACAGCATAGGTCTGGTATATTCTGACTAGTTGATTTTAATACAAAATAGTGAGGTACCAACGCACAGCTCATCAATGCCCTTTTCAGTATCGTAGTAGCGAATAACTTATACAAAAAGCATTCGTTCAATGTCTTAGAAGCAATGCTTGATTGTATGTTTTTCTTCTGCAAAATTAAAAAGGACACATACAGTAAATTTCCGACTTACGCTTTTCTCGACATACGCGGATTCGGAGATACGCGGAATTTAAAATTTGACAGTTCATGTTTTTTTTTGTATGAACTTCAATTTGAAATTTATTAATTTCCAAACAATTCGTAAAAGCCGTTAGTTGCTTTCATTTTAAAAATTACTTTTTGTAAAGTTGTGTTAAGTTGTTGCATTTCATAACTTCAGTTTAATATGAATATTGATAATTTGTATTAGAATTGTCAAAATAAACGTAAGATATTCATCCTTTAATTCGCGGCATAAACATTGTGTCAAACGATATTCGACTTACGCGGAAATTCGAGACACGCGGATTTGTCCGGTCCCAATTATCCGCGTATGTCGGAAACCGACTGTATACTACTCTGAGTTAGACGTTAGCGGCAGTAAAATGCTGAAGGTTTTCTTATTACAGGGTTTGTAGGCATCGGGAACAGAAGTATATTTTTCTTATCACTTTTTAAATCGCGTCCATGGAAATGGAAATATTCAGGAGAGCACGTACGAAGGGAATATCACGATCGTGATAAATCTCGTTGTAATTAGAAGGCAGGGCTGTGGTAAGAATAACAGTTATTAGTACACTCTATTTCCTCCCCCCTTCTGACGATCCAACGATCCTGATCGTCAGTTCCAACAATTCGTGCAGCCCTCCTTGAAGGAAACGAAATCTGGCAGACGTTCATCATACGTGCTTGATTATGTAATTAAGCTTGAGGGAGCAAAAACCGATTCTTGATTCTCCACACCACTTTCCCACCGTTCAATCAAAGCGGTCATGATCATGTCGCAAATACGGCAGTGGCGGAAATCGGACGCGTATAATGATAATTGCATCTATAAACATGGCACGTATTTATGTCATTATTGTCTCGCGCGGGCAGGAGCGTTTGCATTCGGTTTGCAAATTGAAATCCACACAAAGGTGTTATGTTGACCATTAACCACATTGATAGCCACCGGTACCGGTGCAGGTACGACGTACCTCCTCACCATTCATCACAACGCGTTCATTAACGCAGTAATACAGCTGTTTTGTTTTTTTGCGTTTGCTTACGATCTTACGCGGGATGCTAAAAGTGCGCCACCTGAAAAAGGTGTCATTATTTTATGCTGCTACAGCATGTTTCGCGTATGACATATTATGGCAATAAAATATTGAAGATTTTGATAGGGGAGAGAAATTTATAATTATTTAATTATTTCGCAAACGAAATAGCATTTCTCAATCTCGGTGATAAAATTGTTTATTTTGCATTTGATAGTTTTTCGATTAAGAAAATTGTATTTTCTTCTATTTTTGTTTACATTCTTCTCATTCGTTAACAGCATAATAGTGACTTGATCCTGGATAAATTACTTACTCCCTGTCGTACGCCTACCGCTACACAGCTCTAGAAGAACTTCCCGCCAAACTATTCGCGGGTGTTTAAGGAAGATCGTAGCATTTCGTACGCCGATTTGGAGGCTTCAGTTCTGTAATGGAACAAACATAATTTCCTTTAAAGTTTGCAGTTCATAGCACCACACTGACACACTCCTACCGTAGTGAAAGGATCGGCCTTAGGGCATTCCGAATGTTGTGGTATACGAGGGGATTGATCAGCTCCTGCTTGTGCAACAGTTCGCGCAGCGTGTCGCCACCAGCAGACCCTGTTAGTACGTGCGAACTTCGGCACGGTATTCCTTGCGCGGTGGCAAACTCTTCGAATGGTTTTTCGCGCAAAAACAACAACGGCCGGATGATCCGCACATCACCCTCGGGGGATTGGGATGTTGCATCCGAACGCTGCACAGCCTGAAGTGCACACAGCTCACCACGGTAAAGCAGCGACGAAAGGAACCGATCGGCCAGCTTATCCAATGTGCTGCCCATAGCCAACACATTGTACTGCCGGTGCCGTGCGTGATGCATCAGCTGCTCACTTACCGACTCGTGTTGTGAAGCTGTTTGGAATGGTTAGGAAAAAAACTACAGTTAATGATTGCATCAAATCACTGGTGTCTACTACTTACCAAGCGGTTCGTAGAAGTACGTCACACCGAGCTCCTTCAGGTACAGCATTAAAGTGCGCGGGTCAACTCCACAGTCCCCGCCACCGACAGTGACCGCGGCCAGGTTTACCTTTAATTGTCGGGTTTGGCAAAACTGGTGCAGGAGATGTAACAAGCACAGGGACGAACTACTGCCGGACAGACACACCAACACACGATCACCTTCCTGCAACATTTGATATTCGTCTAGCGCCTGGGAGAGAAATTGGAAAGAGAACAAACATTGCAGACACAATTACGCTACAGGTGCAGGTTGAGAAGCCGACCAGTTCCAACTGGTCCAATTGCGTACCGGAGATGACCGATCCAGACACCGGCTAGTGCGAGCGTTTGTTTTTTTTTTTTAATCGAGCAGTTAATGAGCGGTATGAGCGGTCTCAGCTGATCTCGTCTGTCTGTCTCACGATCCAATTAGCATACCAACGTCTTTGCGTGTGTTTAGTGAGGAAATGTTTTCTCAAGGATACAGATTGATGTGCAGAGGGAGGAGTAGCAACAGTGTTGATTGGAGAGCCCACTTTTCTACTTAGCGTTTGAAATTGAGTTTTTGTTAGTATTTAAACAATGCAATGAAACTATTTTCTACAAATATTACTAATTTAAGATAGCCCAATTTAGTCCCTCAATCATTTTTAATCTCATTCTTGCCCATTTTCGTGAACACATTTAATAATAGATATAAAAACAGAAAACACGTAATGTAGTGTTGAAGAGCCCTGCATTTTCCCCACCTAGAGCGCTGTGTAGGTTGGTGGGGAACCCTTCGAGAGGCTAGGCTAAATTTTATCCATGACAAGCACACCTGATACGTAGAGCGACATCTACACGTCAGTGTAGAAACTACTTCAAATTTCAAATCTCACAATGGATACAGTTGTTTTTAAATTAAATCATTAATTCTCTAAATGATTTGTTTTCTATTGGGGAAAACGTTTCATTTAGATCGGTAAAACCCCAACAACCGACTAAAGGTTGCAAAGAATCAATGGAAAAAGAAACAGTTAATATAGAGGCAAATATTCAGCACGTTTTTTTTTTAAATACGCGTATAATACTAAGCTTTTCCCATTGCGAAAATACCGTCCAGTGAGCAAGATAACTACCATTAGTAAAAACAAACTAAACCATGAGCGTACGGAGCTTTCTACGGTTTTGTTGAAACACTCTATTCTACACCCATTTTGTATCACAAAAACTGTTCAAAATTATTAAATTAATGCTACCGGTGATTCCTCTCCTGTTTTCGGTTGCAAATTGGATGAAAGCTATGACAAAAAATAGCAGGTTATTTTGATTAACTTGTTGTGAAATATAGATATATATATTTGTCTCTATCGCTAACTTTTTTCGCTTCCTGCCGATATCACACACCTGTTTTCCGTGATTTAGCTTCCACGAATCACGCGAATGGCGCACTGCACGGGTAAATGAATATTATACACTTCCTGCCGAACAATCTAAACCATAAACTGAACATTGCGTCACCCTTTCCCCGTGTTGCTCCCTGTCTGACTGAACATTTTTTAAGGTACACGCGATACATTATCAAAAGCTTTTCAACGCTTTCACACAGCTACAAACTGTTTCACAAACACATTGGCGCGAGATAAATATACATACTTTTTAGTTACAATTGCAAGGGGAAATGTCGCGCCACTGTGACGCGCAGTTCTTAACTAAATAGTAAATACAGCAATGATGCAACGGTGGCCAGTAGAACATAGTTTAGTGTGGATAGTATTGTATCGTTTTTACATAAAAAGTTACACCCTTTTGCAAGTTTTTTTGCGTGTAGTGATTCATGTTGTTGCCGCACTGTGCACGACGATGACGATACAGAGATGCGCATAAAGATGGCTGCAGCTTGTTCAATACCGTCAGCACGGCGTTCGACCGTGGAAGCGGCCCGAAAGCAAATCATCTTCCGCCACACGTGCACTCCCTCTTATATTGTAAACATTTCCATCAACTTCCCGACCAGCTGGTATGCATTAGCACGTTCGACAGCAACAGTACATTGTTAATGCCCGCAGAACGCATTATGCACCAGAGACCGTAGAGGGCCGACATAAGAAAAACGGAAATGAGAGCACGTTAAAAAAAGAATGGTCAAACTTCTTGACAAGAGCAAATCAAACACGGAAATATGAATTTTAACGTGGTATTTAAAAGTAACAGAAAACATAACAACATAACGCGAAAAAAACACACATTTTAACGCACATTCCTTTGCCAAACAGGATCGAATGAGAGAATGCACAAAGAAAAAATGGTATAAACACAACTAGTACAAGCTAAACTGAATGGTAAAGTAGATAAAATTATGAACATATTACATCCTATGCTATGTCTATTTGCTATGCCTAAAACGCAACCGGATCGTTTTACGAATGTTGCCAACTTTCGAACCCTCTTTTTCTCCTCCTTTCTCTTTCTCATTTTTTGCACATTTTTCTTTTACTATTCTTTCCCTTTACATACATTGTTGTTTCACCAATAAAATTTCGGGTAAATGTTATGTTAGTTATAATTTTTAAAAACACTGTTACTGTTGTATTAGTAATGCATTCGTTCGCTGCCAGCTTTGTAAGTGCAACCTTGCCCGTCCCGGTACCGCAAGTTCTGGCCGAGTGTACTTCGTCAATAAAAGCATGCAGAGTAGTTAAATGTATTGCATCCAAATTGAATAAGCCGACCGATGGATAACCATACCCCCAAACTACCTAGTGTTAGTTGTGGTTGCAGTGTAATTGTAACACGATATTATGCACACAAAAAAAAGAATATGTTCGCTTTGTCAGTGAAACGTCTATTGTGTCACAAATAGTTGCCCTAGCTTTAGTACGCGTCTGCAGGGCACAGTGTGCCCCTCAAGCACACAAAAATGCGTCCACTTCACTGCGGTCGAGTAGGGTCGATCGGTAAATGCAAACCGTCCAAATCTGTTGGCTAGTGCATGCACACTGGACAAAGTTAGCATAGGCCGCACACAGAGCGGACAAACCAAAGAATGAAGCGAATGCGAGCAAAACTGTGAAAGTGGCACAAAAATAATCGTTAACCTCGGCTGCCTGCTTCCAGACTTCCTTCGGCATCTGGTGCCACTGGATGGTGGAGACGCATGGTGCTTGAACGATCGGGCCACCATCGCCTGACGGTGTTCGGTTGAGGACGTGCTGTTGACGGGTCAGGGGATTTTTACCACCGGTGTTACCGTCCGCCTGACCAGCGTCTGTGCCGGGTGAGGTTTCGAGGATCGATCCACCCGACGGTTCCGATATGAGTCGTCGCGGTGGAATGTTGGGTTTGCTGGAACTGTCCACATCCGCTGAGACGGTACGTATTCTGTGCGTGTATATAAAAGAGAAAACAATTATTTAAACACGTCTTTTCATATAATTTCTTTGTTTGATTGTGTACGTTTCTAACAATACTAAACAAATATCCATTTTCTTAACACCACAAGTAATTAAACTTAGAACATTATTTCCCCCTACAGTTCCAAAACACCTCAGTGAATGCACCTATCGCACCCGTGCCTTACCTATCGTTGCCGGCCATTCGTCCCACACGCGCCCGGTTAGTTTCATCGGCCGCATCACAAAAGTTCATATTGATTCCCGAATCCTGCGAGGACATGGTCGACCGTGGATCGAAACCCTTGGCGATCGCACCGACGGCGTAGTGTAATGGGGGTCCCCCCATCATGCCCATATGCTCCGGACTGGCGGCCGAACTCGGCCGCGGGAACGATTCCGACCGATGCTTGCTATTGTCGTTGTCGGCCGACCGTGGTCGATGGATTTTGCCATCCGGCGTTATATCGCTGTACCGTTGTTTGATCAAGCTAGATTTAGTAGCGCCAAAAGCGTGTGGACCGACACAGATGGGGATGGAAGGATTATGTGAATTATGTGCAAGCGATCATGGTGCCGACCGTGGAGGACAATACACAAACACACACACATACATGTGAAGGAACACAGGAAGAGAGAAAGAGAAAAAGAGACAAAAAGAGAAAGAGAGAAAACGAGGAAGTTTCCCGTTAGCGATCGGTGGTTAAACTAGCTTACGGCGGGCATATTCGAGATAGAGGGGGAAGGTATGGCTTAAGCCGTGCCAGCAAAACAGCACAAGAGACATCACCGATACAGACATAATAACAAAACAAAAAAACGTACGAACGTTTCACACACTACTGCTTAACTAAAAATAATTATCTTTTCCTCTTTCGCTTTTAGCCAGAACGACAATTACAGTTTGTGTCCAGCGGCGCCCGTATGCCCATGCGTTCCACTGCCACCCCCGCCGTTGCGCAGTATGTCCGGGGGTGAGTTTTTGCGCGAACCGAGAAATCCTTCGGGGGAAATAATTTCATCGACCGCGTTCACGACATCCCGTATCTCGGACTTCACCTCGTTCGTCATCTCTTTGCTGAACTCGCGCAGATAGTCCACCACGTCACTGGTAGAGATGGAGTCGCGTTTGTTTTCCACCGGTAGATGGCTAAAATGTGGTTAAAACAGGACTTATGTGAGATTTTAGCAGATCGCGTTTCGAAACTGGCAACTTACCTTAACTGTCCGAGCGAGTTAAAGTTAACCAAGCTGCTCATCTCAATGCTGTCGGTGCTCTCGAGCACGTCCTCGACCTTGCTGATCACCTCCCGTATCTCCGACTTGATCTCGGTGGCCAACTCCTTCGTCATCTCTTTTACGTACGCTTGAATATCCTCCGTACTTTCACTGCAGCTGCTAAAACGGGTGGAGAAAATAACGTTTCAGTAGATCAAAAATAAGTGTAGTTAAAGTTGTACTGTGATATGCCGCATGAGAAACACGACATCGAAGCGTCAGGATATGGTTAAGCACATCGACATGAGAAGAAAAGCCACGCTGTTCGCACATGCAACACGAACAAAATAGAAAAAAATATGTAAGCAAATGTTTAAATGCAACACCAAAATGTTAATAATGTTGTTTAAAGCTATTCTGTTAATTATAACGCTATAGAACAATACTTTTCAAGTACAATAGGAGCATTTAAATAGCAAAATCGTTAAGAAACAATGTAAATATTCGAAAACACACACATTTCAAGCAGCTTATTGGAGTTACACAAGTTCTGTAACTGAATTCTCCTCAAGAATTTACTAGTGCTAGATGCAGCAACAAATAAGGCATGCATTAAAACGGGAAGCCACGATCATGATAGCGGATGGAGTAAACAAGGAAACGGATGAATTTTGGGAGGGAGATGCAAACGGAAATGTGGCTACACCAGCGCTTCGGTTCTAACCTTCCCATTAGCGATCGTAGATTAGGAAGGCTCGGTGTCGGTGAAGCCGTGCCCGGCAGTGGTGGGCTTTCGTTGTGCTGCAGGCTCACATCCGTCTGGCTGCTGCACGAGCAGGATCTTTGCTTCGGTGTGCGTGCGATCGTCGTCGTCGGTAGTGGCATTGGCGAAGAGGACACAACCGACAGGGGACGGCGTAACTGTGGTCGCTGCTGCGCTGGTGCCGGCATCGATTGTTGCGTTTGATATGATCGTTGTACGCTAAACGAGAGGTGTTGTTGCGGTTCCAGCCCTAGGCTCGCCCGTGTCTGTGGTCCCAGTGTGTGAAGATTCACGTTAACAACGTTCGTCGTGCCCGTACTGGTGACAGATCCATCAGCCGCACTGTTACCCTGCGCGGTCACATTTACGCTCCCGTCCCGTGTAGTAAGGCCACCGATATGTGTGCGATAGCTAGCGGCTCCCCAGCTGTGACATCTGTCAGATCCAGTCAGCCGCGTCCGATACGGTGGAACAAAAAGTTAATCTATTATATCCCAACGGTGCGTCTCGCATACATGAATGTGAGAAGTTTAAGGATAAACGTATTTTCATTCGCTTTATACAAGTTAACGACCATAGGTGGGCACAACACGGTATGCAGCATCCAGCGCAAATGCAATATCCGATCCGATCGGATTACTTTTTAACGTGCAGAACGGGCGGCAAGGAGCAGATTAATTGAGGGCTCATTCGCCAGCCAAACTGCTTATTCTTGGATTAGTTACGCACACACATGCTTAACCGCCAGTGTAGGGAAAGGGGACATCTATTAAGATCTTACCTGTTACGGCTGACATTCATGTCCCGGCCAATCGGACCAGCTGCAACCATCCCGGCCGAGGTACTGGTATGGCCCGTTGCTATCGGTGAAGGATTGAGCAGGGTCGTGACTTCACCTCCGACCGAAAACCTGACCATCGGTGGTGATGACGTCGGTGTGGGACTGTGGGACTGACAGGGTGAGGACGAGTTCTGCCGACGGTTCGATATCTGGAGTGGAGAGGCAGGCAAACTACGACTCTTGAACCGTTTAATATCCAACGCCGACAGGCTGTGGTGTCGATGGATTAACATTAACGACGAGTTCTCAGGTACTGTAAAGAAGGTACAATAGAAAAATTGAGCTCAGGTCATTCTTGGACCTTGGTACACTGGTTTAAAGACTTACTTCTAGTAGGATCGAAAGGTACTGTATTTTTAACGTTATGCGAATGACCCAGCAACAGTTCGTGCGCCTCCCCCGACAGCATATACCATCGCAGCTTCTCCATTGCCGCGTTCGGGAGCTTCAGGACGATCTCCTCCGTGGTGGAACGTTGAGCCATTTTACGTGCCCGGTTGAAGAGATTCCTCGCCGTCTGCAAACAGTCGGAGTAGTTCTGGGGGAAGGAACCCGGCCCCGAAATGCGCCGATCGGAGAATAACATCTTCCCATCGATGTACCTAATGGCGCCGAGCCACTTCCGTTCCTTTGCCAGCGAGTTCGAATGGTGTCGCCATTCGCCCGAACTTTCGTCCACTTCATACTGTGGCAGCAGCTTCCACGCCTCGGTAGCTACCATTTTGAGCGCTTCCAGTATGAACGCAACTTCCGATTCTGGCATGAAGAATGGAAAGGTGATGCGCGTGTACCCGGGATGCAGACAGCCCGACTTAAGCGATTCGTCATTCAGCAGCTTCTCATATTCTACCATCAGCTGTGGATTAATGCCGAGCGAATCGCTCACCATATTGTCGGCCGTGGCCTGTATGCCGAACACATCGTTCAGCACGGCCACCACGAACCGGTGGTGCAGGAAGGAACCCCTTGGATGGCGCACCATAAAACAGAGCGTCGTTAGACGTTTGGCCGTCGTACACGGTGGACCGAGCAGGGCAATCTCCGGAATGGTGCGCACGTGGGCCAGCATCTGCTTGCACGTCTTCTCCATACGACCCATGATCGCCTGCGACCCGAGGGACTCTTTCAGCTGCAGCACAAGTCCCGCTCGTACCGCACCGACCACCCCGACCGAGTCCGTCAGAAAGGAGGTACTGTGTTCGATTAGTCTACGCTTAATGACTAGCACACCCGGGGCCTGCACTCCACCCACCAGCCGATTGCAGTGGAAAAATATGGCATCCTTCTGGGCACCGGGTAGGATCGGGTTGGTGCAGATCGGTGCACACGATGCAGCCATCGAGTGGTCCCAAATGGAAAGTGCATCGTACTGGTGTAGCAGAATCGTGGTCGCCACATCGTCCGCCAGAATGCCCGTCAGCCGGGATGCCCCAGAGAACAGCCCAACCATCTTCCGCCGTGACTCTGAGTAGTGCTGCAATCGCTTTTCCAGATCGACCAAATCCAGGAATCCTTCGTGGTTTTTCACAATACGCTCAATCTGCCAACCGGCATCGATCCACGAGCGGAGGTTTGATACGGGTTCGGAGGTGCTTACGAACAGGATCGGTGGTGCGGCCAACAAGCTTTGCTGGTGCTGGCTACTAACGTCTCCCACGCTGTCCGAGAGGTTGGAAGTGTTGGAGAAACTATTGTGCCTGATGGAAGTTCCCAGCTGAAGCGACTGTTGGTGCAAAGCGCCAAGGGAAAGGTTGCTAATGGCACTGTGAGAATTGTTGTGAAACTGGGATGGAGTGAGGTCGCACACGTTCGGATTCGACAGCAGATAGCACAAACGTTCAGCGGGATTATCACAGAAAACGATCTCATCTTCTCCATTGGCACCGACCGCTGCTCGCACTAGGTCCCGGGCTTCATTGCTGTTGGACATTAGGTTGAAGGGTTTGGACAAAATGGCTTACAATTGAATACAAAGTAAATGATGGTGCACGTTTACTTACTCATATAAATGTGACTGTAAACCTGTAACGGCTGATATGCAGCTGATATCACCAAACGCCGGCAAAACTTCCTTATTGATATAATCTTCTAAAAACTGTAACGAACGACCAGACGAAGCATAATCCGCATATACAACTGTGAATAAAAAAACAAAAAAATGTTAATATTTTTGTTTTAACGCTGATTGTACAATAAATATTTTTAACGACTTCTTTCATAACGTTATTCTCCACAAGAGTGATTCCCATTTTCACAGCTAGATGGCGCGCTTCGTCGGTGCCATTTTGTTTCGAACTTCGAACGCAATGTCAATCTTCGGCGCATGCGTTTCGAAATGCGTGTTCAGTTCTTCACCATCTGTCAGAGGATTTTGTGTTTTTCTCCTTCGCTGGAGCAACATTCGATTGGTTATCGCTGTTTTTCCGCTTATTTGTCGGTCTATTTCATTCCATTTTCATCGCCAACCGTATCGTTGTACGGGAGCTGAAGTGCAAACAAAACCACAATGGAAACTATCTTTGAAATACAGCGACGTTTGCACGAAGAATGTGACCGCTTGGTGATGGCCATGTCGGAGGAGTTGATGATTCCAAAGAAGACGGTAAGTGAACGTGAATAGGGAATAATTTCAAGTGTTAAAGTGTTTGATCATTGTTTCCCACACATCAACAGACGAAAGAGAAAGTGCTTGCCGATCACAGAATAAAAATCTATCTGGAAAGGTACCAAACGTGCTCGAAGTCACTGTTGGAGCTGTACCAAGATAAGGATGGCGAGCGGAAGCAGGAAATCACCAACATGAGCGTGAACGAGTTTAAAGAGTTCTACAGTCAATTCAATGGGCTGATCGAGTTCCATTCCAACCATGGTAATAATGTGGCGGTACCGGCATCGATCGAGTTCGACAAGCTGAAGGAACAACTGAACGATCCGGCATACCTGGCCGAGGTGGTGAAATTTAGCGACGTTGAAAACTACGGCCAGTATCTCGATCTGCACGAATGCTACGATAACTTCGTGAATCTGAAGGGCATTGACAAGATCGACTACATTACGTACCTGTCGGAGTTCAACAAGTTTGTCGACATTCCGCGCAAACAGAAGAATCTCAAGTACAAAGGCTACCTGCAGCTGCTCCACGATTATCTGATCTCGTTCATCACCCGGAGCAGACCGCTGTTCTTCGAGCTGGAGCATACGGTGAAGCGCAACGAGCTACAGTTCGAAGACATGTGGAAGAACGGGATCGTGCCGGGGTGGGAAAAGGTGCGCGACGTCGACGACGATGCGCTGATCAACTTGAACGAGTTTGCTAAATGGGAAGATCTAACGTATCTCGGTTTAGATCGGCTCAAGGCCGCCCTGCAAGCGCTCGGCATGAAGTGTGGCGGCACGCTAGAGGAGCGTGCGCAACGCTTATTCGCCTCGAAGGACGACAAAAATCAAGAGAACGAACGCAAGCGGATGATGAACCTTAACAAGGAGAAGGACATCGCGCTGCTGGAGTTTAAGATTGCGAAGCTGGCGGAACTGGTCGATGATCAGATCTACGAGACGAAGATCAACCTGCAGCGCAAACAAGCGCGGTATACGTTGGATGAAAGCGATGAGGATAGCATGGATGAGGTGGAGTCGGACGATGACGACGGTATACCGTACAATCCGAAGAACCTGCCGCTCGGGTACGACGGTAAACCGATCCCGTACTGGTTGTACAAGCTGCACCAGCTCCACTTTACGTACGAGTGTGAAATCTGCGGCAACTACAAGTACAACGGTCCGAAAGCGTTCCAGAACCATTTCTCGGAGTGGCGGCACGCCCACGGTATGCGATGTTTGGGCATCCCCAATACGGCCCACTTTGCCAACATTACAAAGATCGAGGATGCGCTGGTACTGTGGGACAAGGTGAAGGATCAAACCTTCTCCAAGATGTGGGTACCGGCCAACGAGGAAGAGTTCGAAGATTCGCGCGGCAACATTCTCAGCAAGAAGGTGTATCTTGATCTGCAAAAGCAGGGTCTGCTGTAGAGACGCATACACCATCGGAACGTGACGGAAATGGCGTTGGACAGTGTTGGGTGGAAAAAAAATGTAGAAACACTTATCTCTACGCCTCGGTTGGCGCCCGCCAGAATGATCCAATCGTGTAATCCAACCACGGTGTTTACGTTTCAAGTGCCGCGTTTCGTAATTTGCATCCAACGGTGGTCTGGCTGCTTTGGATGCAAACATGAAAGCGCGGCATTTGCATACACCCGCAAAGAACAGGGAGGAAGATGTGTGTACAATGAAAACGCGAACGAGTTCTAATTTTAACCGTACACGAGAATGGAAGGATCTTCTTTGCCCGTTCGTACCGATCATCATCATGCGCCGGTATTATGACGATTTGTCTCACCATCCTTTGCTTAAGATAGAATAAAATATGATCTGGGAGTAAATCGCGTTTGTTTGTGATTCAAAATCGCGAAGAGAAAGTAAACAAGACGTCGGAAATGCAACGATAAAGTAAATGATATAAGAAAGAATAATTATTATGATAAGCTGGGGGAGACAGCATGGTAGATAACGGACCACAAACGCCGATGATAAACAAATCGTTTGTAAAAGCTCATCCTAGGTGCAAAGTATCCAACAATTAACACACATAAAAGACTCGGGTGTTCTTTTTTTTCAACGCACACCTCTACTTCCGCTATCGCACCAAAGTGCCACTCTGTCTCAGCTGTTTTGAGCGTCAACGGGTTTGTTCTTTTTTGTGCTTTTTTGCAAGCCGGTGTTAACAATGTGCAAAACAAGCAACGTAGCGGTGCGAAACGCTGTAAATGGAAGGATCGGTGGGCCATTTTGCTTAACAAATGCAATCCAACTCCGGTGCCTTTCTAGTACGGGGGATGGTGCACGTTAGCTTCCAGCGCAATAATGGCGTTAATTGACCGACCGCTGCTGCTAGAGGGCATAAATCGATTACTTTCAAATCGCCACGATTAACCGACACTCTTGACATTCGCGCACACGTTGCGACGTATTAGCGCGTGTTCCGTGCTTTGAAGTCAACGCCGCGAGAGATTTGCTTTCAGATTCAGTGCTCTGATCGCTAATGAAGAGCTTCTGTTTAGTGCGAGATAATCAGAACCATTTGTCCGCTATTATCCGGCAGCATCGTTATTTAGAGATATTCAGTCATCTTTCTCAAGCGTGAAATGTTCTAAACGATTTCTTAATGTCACCAGTTTTCTACTTTCAAAAGGTTGAATCTCCCGGGCCCGAGACGTGCCCGTTGGGTTGCATTACATGATTGTGTAACACATGGTTCACGAATGTTCGCATTGCCAAAACGAAGGAGTGTGTACGTTAGCGGTTAACACATGTGCGTGTGCGTTATGGGAAGGATATCGGTGAACTATTCCAGCATTTTATTTGGACAGTTGTTCACACAACCGTTTCCTAACGCAATGACGATGGTACCACCGGAGGTGTGAATTGCCATTTTGGAGCAACTTTTGAGAGTGTTGACTTGTGCAAACAGACGGATTCAGAATGGATATTCGTTTTAGCAACCTGGCTGTCCAGAGCCATTTCTGGACTGTTCGTTGTCGAAGAGACGACCACTTAAAGTTTTACTAGAATAAGATTCGTATTTTCCGTTGGCTATTATTTCCATATTTTTCAGATAAGTATATTTCAACCGTATGCTTCATATTTCAGCACAAAACTCTGGTCGAATGTCTACTTTGCATAAACAGTGATTTCTCCATGAGCAAAGAGTTCTCAAAATCACGTGACGATCGGAATGACGAAAAAACCCAAACTTCCCCGCTGCGGTACCTCACTAGACAAACTGAGAACAGAAGCAGCGAAACACAAAACAACTCCATCGACGGCTCAGTTAATTCGCCGTGTGTGGAAAAGTCTTGAACAAAAATAAATGCGTCACCCAGGCACAACACACAATCCCTCGGTGAATCTTTCTGATGCCTCAAAGTGTACGAAAATAACGCAAACCGGTTGACAATCGAACCGGTCGGGTGCCATGCTGGCAATACGCTCTCGATTCCGTACGATCCATTTGGCCTTTCGAAAAGGCTACAAAAATAAATGCCTTATTCCAAAACCTGCGATCGATTGGTTGAATGATCGTAAAGGATCACTCCGCCTGGCACGCGTAGGCGAACGTTCACCAGTGCCTACTTTGTTCCAAATTGTGAACCGTGCGAAACAGCGAAAACAAACCATTATCACCAACCGCTCGTGCTCCTCCGGAGAGTTTATCAGAACGTCGTCCGTACATCGATAAAAATAGACCCCCAATCCTGACCTATCGGTCCGTTTCGACCAGCCCAATGGAAAGACTCTCCCCTACCCAATGGGAACCATCCATATCAGTGCAAAATATATTTTCGATTTATTGATTGATTACGTGTTTTGCACCTCTTTCTAATGCGTCTCGATCCGATGTGAGCGATGTGTGGTTTTGTGGAGATAAAACGAAGGGCAACACTTACAAGGCCATACCGAACCCTGTCCTCTTCGCACAATACTTAACCGGCCCATCATAAAAAAAGATTGTGAAAACACAACAAGGAAGTTAATTTATTACTACAACGCCACGCAGTTCGCCCATCCGCGGACCGGTCTTGGGTACAACAGGGCGAAGGAATCTCAGCGAAATGGTAGCGCACCGAAACCCATTTGGCAGAATTGGCAAACTCAAAACAAAAACACTCTTTAAGCGGCCCCCCATCGCCAGACACAACCGTATGTACAGGGAATGGGGCGGTAAGAATGTGATACGGCCAAATGCCATGTAGAAGAGCAAAAAAAAAAAAAAAACGGGACACTTCGAGAATCCGCCGCGTATCGATCCATGATACAAAACAAAAACGCACACACACACAATCCACCGCCCCCGGTTGAAGGACGGTCATTGTGAACAAACAACAAACAAGCATGCTGCAGCCATGTTGCCGGGAAACGATAAATGGGTTGCTGTGTGTTTCTTTCCTAGCCGCGTTCATCTGGCTCACACAATTCGTGCTGTATTTCTGCACCCTTCTTTGATGACAGATCGAGCTACCACCACTACTAGGGCTTTACTAAGAAACGTCAGATCCGCAGTGTCGAATGAATGCTCTGACGTAGCGCTATAGCGACGCACGTGTTTTCGAACACTACCATACTGTGCGCCATTATACCGTCAGTTAGAATGCGTGTACCACGGGGTCTGTTGTGGCATTTTGGGCAAATGCCGTTCCGAACGTGGATGCTGTGTGGGCTGAGAGCTAGAGGATGAGCACGAAAGGAGCATGCGGAAGGGTTACTAAACACCGGCCATACACACGAGAACCGGTTCAAAACCTTCTCAAAAGCACGTGCCCCATCCCTTTTAGTGATGGGTGCGTGCCAGCGTGCTCACACGCTTAAAGCGATGAAGCGAGATTAGCGAGAGTGAGCGCACAAACGTCATCAACACCAACCAGAAACGCATTCGATGCCCTCGAATTAGGAATTGACCTAGATTTTCTGTACGGCTTATTCTTTTTGCTTTCGCTTGGTACGGTCAACAAGATAGAAAAACATGCTACATCAGTGGTGTAAAGTGCTTAGCAAAACCACACGCGTACGCGTTACTTACGTAACGAGCTGCTGATAAAAGGGTCGGTCAGTTGAGATACAGGGGAAAAAAGTCACTGCGGGTGTGTTGGGGAAACATGGGGAAGTTGATAAAATATCTACTTAGACAAAAGTCTACCGGGTGGGAAATGAGTATGCTGATAACACAACACGCACACCGGGGATGGAGAGATACCGGTAAGCCAAAAATTGGAATGTAATACATCAATGACCACTACCCCTTTGTTATCAATGATGAAGATATTTTTGATAATTTTGTTTGTTTCAATACGCTGAGAGATAAGGTTTCAAGAAAATTGGATTAAAACAGGTTTCTTCTACTTTGAGAGTTGTGTATCTTCTACGAAGCTACACAATGAGAGATTCGATCGGCAGACCTTCATTATACCAGTCCTTACACCAACGCACAAGACCATGGGACCGTCCTTCATGTAGAGATGTAAATCTGGTACAAAAGGATAGCTGTATGTGTTGTAAACTCTGTGTTAAACTAGAGACACGTTAATATCACTCCCAAATACCATTTTTTTATTAAACTAGGACAACTTACAAAACCAACACAGGCAGCAACATCTCACCCCAATGCAAATGACGCAAGCGATCAATGTCAGTGTCAAACATCCTTAGCGAACTGGACGCATAATTAAATTATTCAACGATGCAAAACGGAACATTCATTCGCAAGCAAGCGAGAGCAATCGCTAATCGGTATCAATTAAACCACACCGCTGCCAGACAATTTGCATACGATCGGTGAACATCATCCCTGTCCGGAGTATCCAGTTGGTGTGTCGAAAAAGTAAGCGTAAGTAGTGGACTATTTTTAGTCAACTACCATGCATTAAATGTACTGCTTCCCCCATTGGCTCGTTTGCGCCCGATCAATGCCATACGGACGGCTGGCGTCGTTTTGGCGGAAGTAACAAGTGCTCGGTTTCGTGCCCTGACGATACGCTGCCATATCATTCGTTCGGAAGCGGCTCGAGCGTGGAATGCAAATTTCACACCCAATCGATGCCAAAACAAGCATCCCCGCGCGCTCGGCCATTCTACACCGCGACAGGGATCACGAAAAAACCTTCTCGGCGGCCACCGGAAGCATCGTGCTCTTCGAATGATCTTGCACAGGGGGAAAAAGAGGCGCGCAGGACTCCCAGAAGCGTGCAAAGGGAGATGGCGAAGAAAATGGCATCGTGGCGGCGACACAAAGGCGAACACCAATCAGCAGTGTTGGTACGACGAGTGATGCCACTCCTCGCGCTTGTACGGCCGTGCTGGTTGCGCTCGCTATAAATAATGTGTCGTTGCAAATTTTTTGGCAAAAGGCCATAATAAAGCTATCGTCTGCCATGTCAAAGCACAAACCCCCCTCCCGTGACATGGGATGGGCATGGGTTTGGAAAGGAACATTAACGGTCATAAAAATTGACGACTGTCAACGGTGTCGGTGGGTGTAATGCAATCGGCCCAATATGACCATCGGATACATTCGCTGGTTAATTACGATGCTTTTTTTCTCGTTCATGCGTTGTGGGGATGAACGCAATGCAATTTGCATTGGTGATTAATCAGGAAATGCTTGACGCACTGATGCTGTACAGGGAAGTTAAAATGCTAATTTCAAAACAGTGTTTCACGATCATTAATCATTGCATCATGTTAAGTATGGAAGGCAAGTCTTAGAATCTGATTTGCAGTCTTCAGAGTCTGCAATGTAGTTTGAATGTACAATTTTAAATATGCCACCAACCAAAACCAAACAACATTAAACGCGATCGATCGTAACAACCCCCTAAACTCATATAGTATAAATAAAATCGAAAGTTAAAATATAACATCCACTCTAATTTATACACGCCCGATGACTCATGCCATCTGCACCCAGTGGACGTTATTTTCCACTCCAAAAATTGAATTATTTATCTCACACTGCAGTTACGATGGTGCGAAATCAATTACATTCAGTCGAACCGGTCTGCGATGTTCAAACGATTTTGATTTGATTTACCAGCGTGCAGCAAAAGCAAGATGCACCACCTTCTGCATTTTAATCGCCCGACCGTGGCGTGATTGGATCAATCAACGCTAGTCCATTTCGGTAATTAAAAATGCTAGCCCAGCGAACCGGTAAAGCGATATACACCCCTTCCGGAGATCTCCCCAGGGTTTCCCCAGTTTTTTAACGATACAATTGCCTACACTAACCGTATACGATTGGATTAACGAAGGAGTTATCATGCGAGATGCGTTTGAAGGGATTTGCTTAAAGACCCCGGAGGTAGGTAGCTGCCTACACCCCTAACTCAAACCATCAGCTCAGCTTAACGGCGTCAAGCGTCACTCCGAAAGACGTCCGTCGTATCATCTTCAATCAATTTCAATCAACTCCATTCCCGTTCGGCGTTGCTAACGGAACGTACTTGTAGCTCGCAGGGCCTAGTGTAATTGTGTACCATCTTCGGCTTCATCTTCCGCAACACGTCATTGAGCGAACGCGCCCGGGGAATATCCTTTATCGCTATCATCACCGGCAAGCCAAAGGTCATTATTTCGCACACACGACACCCGCTTGTCGACGACCAGTGTCGTTTACGTCACATTCCACCGTAAATGCGAATCAAGATACGACCGGAAGCTTGTCCACGTTCCACGGGCAAAGGGAAACAGTCGAGTGGGGAGATGGAAAGGAACCCAAGACAAGTGGTTGTTCTCCCGTTCATATCTCGTACGCATCCCACTACTCACTGATTGCCATCAATTTGATTCAATTGCGGTCGGCAAATATTGGGATCTTTAACAAGCGTGATTCCAATGGCGGGAGTCACACAAACAGATACATTATCCGCAAAACCCCAAGCCACGGTACGCGGGCTGTCCAGGGTGGAACGGTTCTAGAAACGTACGGGCGCTTCGCCATTCCCTTTCCATTCCATAAGGGATGGTGGAGGCCCTTTCCGGCTTTGGTGCAAAAGGTATATAATTGAATAATCACATGACCATCTCATTGCCTTGTTATTACACTGTCCGCCAGACCGTGGTTAGCGCAATCATCCGTCGTACTGTGCTCGCTATTCTAGCCCAACCAATATGCTCCGCGCCACTCGGAGGTGAGCAGTGAGTCATGAAGTATGAATTGAATCTTAGAACCTCATCAACCTGAACGGACAGGATGGCCGTAGCTGCTCCAGCACAACCTGTTGCATCCGACAGCAAGCGTACTAACGTGCCGTCACTACGGAACGCCACATTTCCTAGTACGGGAGCGTACACTAGGCTGGTGCAAGCAACCTTCACTTTTCGCATTTCTCAACCGTAACGGCTTGAGCCACCTTACCTGCCAGTGTCCATGTTTCGTACTAGAGTTGAAGCTGGTAGTAGGTAAGAAGAAAAAAAAAGAACATCCCATAGTATGGTTTTGCGAATCACACAAACTTCTGCAGATTCGCTGTGGTCTAGACTAGACGAGGCCAGGCAATGGTTTTAGACTACACGACACCAGCAACCGTAGCCTTCACAGCGTGTCTAGGAAAGCAGTGTGCTGTTACATACGGACAGTTTTACCACCACCGCTCCTCTATGGATCCCCGATCGGCCCGGCGAAGGTCATCGTTGCAATGTTTCTGCCCCAACACAACCATTAGCTAGCCACCTGAGCGGAAAGTATGCTGCTGGTTCCTATCGCCACCCGAGCACCCATCCGAGCAAAAACCAACATATCCTTCTCCCAATCCAATTTGTAGGCGCTCCCGATTTGCGGTGTTGCGAAACAAATAAGAACAATGTATAAAAATAAACATTAGCCAACTTTGGCCCGAGACACGACCGCTTGTCCCGCAGGCCAACAGCCGCTGATGGTTTACTGTGTGTAACAGGCTGTAACCTCGCACGGGGAAATTAGGAGGGAGAAAAAGAAAGAACCGACGACTTAACAGCGTGTTATCGCGCTCGTTGGTTTGGCAAAAATAGCAGCGTCTCCTGTCTTTAGCTATAGCGTCTTCTTTTGTTGTTTAAACTGTGCGAGCTCTGATTTTGAACGATCGCAACGCGAATAAACCGCAAAACTAGAAGCACGACATTGACCCATATTCTCGTATGCGTAAACGCGTAACACCCTCTCGACATGTGAAAAAGTTTTAGAAGCTTGTCCGAAATAGGATTTGACAAGCGTGGGCAAAACTGCCACCATTTGCTTCGTTTGGTGGAGTTGCATCGCTAAAACAGGAGGAGTCCTTCACCTTCAACCCCCCTCATTACAGTACAGTTTCCATCGATAGACAATAGTTATCAATTTCGTTGCTTTAATAATTCCACTACCCAGCAACTGACAACCTTCCGCTTGGATGTGAGTAGCAGGAGCCGTTAGATTGTGGGCCGGGCGTTTCGATTCGAACGCTTGCCGTACCGAGCGCCTTCGGTTCGAGAGCTCCATTGCGGTATGGGAATCGGTGTCACAGGCTGACACTTCAAGAACAACTACCCCGTTCGAGGTTGGACGGTCTGCCAAGCGGTCTCCTCGCTTGGTTCGCGTTCGGTAGAGCTGAATGGGTAGATGGGGGCCGCAGCTGCTGCTGGTGGGCGAATAAACGAGTATCGATCATATTAACGATGCTTCAAAACGGTACATGCCCGGAAGAGGACTTCAAGTCTGGCATAGGCAATAGTGTCTGTCTGCGATCTGAGATCTCGTATGTATAGCGCCGTGTTTTGCAAATGATCATCCCTCCTTTCAAGCCACCACTCGAATGGCTCGAATGGCTGCGCTGTGCTTTCCGATATTTCAAGAGACCATAAACGGTAACGTGCGAGAAAAACACTTGAGCTCTGGTGGGCCTCGCTCGAGTGCAAGAAGAAACGGCAAAGTGAACCACACGCTTAGACGAAGGCTAACCAAACTGTCCTTAAAAAAAAGCGACGCTCCGCTAGAATCAGCACAACCTTTTTAGCATCCCAAACCAGTTGAATCTTTGATGTTTGCGGATCGCTTTCGGGTAGAAATTTGAACGCAAACTGTGATGCAATCGGAAACGCAGAAAACCCGGCGGACAGTAGGAGAATTTGGCAAAATGCGAAATACTTAAACGCTTTTTAACACTAACCTACTTTGCGAAGGTTATGCACGGCGCAAATTGCTTTACGCGCCGTTTGGTAACGCGCTACGGCGGCAAACTGGTCGTTAGTGCTGGGTGTAATGAAATGTTAGAGGAGAAAACCATACAACCTGTTCCATTCACCGAGATGCCTTATGACGCACGTCGGAAGGTACCACCGTTTCGGTGGAAACATTCTAGCCAAATACGAAGGTCAACGGGTTAATGTACAGTACTCTAATACCATTATTTGGACATGACTAATACCATTAGGATACTTTTGTTTAAATAAAAATTCTTCATAAACTCATCAACGCAACGCAATCTATCCTGATAAAATTCAATTTGAATGCATCTCTGAGAGATCCAAAAAAGTGCAAAACTAACTACACATTTCTTCTCCCTAGAACACAAACGATCAGTCGATCATGAAGTCCAAAGTCTAATAAATCAACCACCACGAGTGGCGCTTCGCATCGCGATCAACGCTAAACAAGCGCACTCTTCGCCTCGCACGGTCGCCATATTGATGATAACATCATAATTTGCCAAGCTTTGACAAGCGACGGCACAACACGATTCGCCGATGGTTTATTTTTTGCACCAACTGCCCAAGGCCCCTGCCACGGGGAAGGATGATTATCTCTGCGTGGCACGCAACAGCTTCACAATGCGCTTGTACTGAACGGCGCAGCCTAACAGTCTAATGTGGCGGCGTTTTGTGTTGTGTTTTGCAGCTGCCCAGAGCTCCACAAACATACATACACCAACACGTACTATGAATCAACGAACGACCTTGACTGAGATCCGAACCTTGAAGTAAGCGTGCAACAATAAGGACCCCTTGCTCGTTTAAGTTTCGGCCCATTGTAAAGACCCACACTACGCACTGCCTTCGAACCGGAAAGGCTCTATAACTGAACTCTCGATCTACATAATTTATGATCTGCGTTTCGGAACATCACCAACAGGCGATACCTTTCCAGACGACATACCTCTTCGGGGGTTGAAGAAAGAGAAACATAAGGGGTTTCTCAACCCCATCACGTGACTGACTACTATGCGCGGACCTGTTGCCGTGCGTTCTGATTCCGTTTTCCGCCGTACAACCGTGACACTGCAAAGGGGAAACACAAACTTCCTTGAACTTTGCAGAAGTTCATCGTATGGCGCTATACCTCTGTTTCCGTGCTCGGAGCAGAGTAGTGGATGCACCACCTAACGACAAAAGACCATAAAATCGCACCACTACGCTGTATGTCGCTCGGTCGTAAAATCTATCCCACATCCGGCATTCACGACGGCGTTCAAACAGCTTCCACCCAGTTAATGTCCTCCTCCACGTATAAGCAATAGAAGGCAGAGGTTGACTAAAAGGGTTTGTATTTATCAACCCCGACGGTGGCGACACAGTAAAGTCCCAGCGTTTGAATTTCTCCCCAAGACGAAAGGTGGTTGGCGAGTTTTCCACTCCGTTAGTTAAAGCGCGTGAAACAAGAGCCAGATACATTTAGACGATAATTTATTAACCTCCGGGTGGTAGTGGCGATTCAATCAAGCTCGACAAGTCGGTTACCCTTCGCCTAAGGACACTTCAGTTAACAACGATCGAATGCTAGATGAAAGAAACAAAACCGAACCTATTAGTGCATAGCCGAAGGGTCTAGACGTCAGTGGCTGGTGATAGGAATTTACACTACAGCAGTGAAGGCGAACTAAGATTTGCATCTAAGACACTCCGGAGCGAACGACAACATGATACGGTTAGATCGATCGATCGGGCAACATTCATTCGTCTCGCTGGTTTGCTAATTGTAGTGAGTTTGGTGAGTGTTGCTGATTGTATCATGTAATAACAGACGATTTATATTTCTTTTAGCCGTCTGTAACAGTGGCCGGTGAAGCGGTAAAGCGTGTTATGTAATTCACTTAAAGGAAGCCCGCCAAAGAAATATGACACAAGAGCAGTAAGCGAATGTTCCGGAAGTCAAGGCACGCGCCATTTACATAGACGTCGTGTAAAATGTGCAATAAAATTCGACATCCCTTGTCGGTCGATGACATATGGCCCAAATTGAGGCAGACATTTTCTATTCTCAGCTTTACGCACCCTGATGGGAAGATAATGGTCACCGTCGTTTTGGATTTTACGATTGTTTCTAACCTACCGCTTCAAATCCATCAAATATGTAATAACAAATGAAGCCCCATTAGAGAGAATTAAATTCGGACATTAAAAGTCGTTGCTATGATATATTAATCGTCTTATCTCCCAAAAGCGATGATACCGAAACGCTACAAATGTATGATTTTAATTAACCCACTCTGTCTATTTAACGAATTTTGCCGAAACAAAATAAAAAAAAAACACAACACACCACCATGTGGTTCAAGTGTCATGAACTGACCCGATTTTTCTAATTTTAGTACCTTTTCCCCACGGAATGGCAATGGCGGAACGAACAACCGGAGGGTTGTGGTAGTAAAGCGGCATTAGGCAGCAAAACACATGGTCAGGGTTGTTGAACGGAGTGGAAAATTTGTTTTAACCGTCCACTATGGTTCACCACCCGTTCTCTCTCTCTGTCCCGTATATATAGGAACTTTTTACATTCTATTTTTTTTTTGTTACAAAGTTGATGTGCCCCTGTGGCTGCCACGTCAGACGTTGTTGATTTTAGCGGCTCTATGGCTAGCTTTTCCGGTACGAATTCGATTTGACAGTTGGCTTGGCGAGACCAACAGTCTGGTACAGATTCTCCCCAAGCCATTAGTGAATGATGTGGTAGGACGTGTTTTAAAAAGCGATGATATAATCATGGTGTGAATATTTTTGTGTACAAAAATTGATTTATATTTCCTCGGCAGACAACACTCGCTTCATAACAGTGGCTTAAAGGTTTAAACTAATTGTTCAACAGCGTGCGACAATGACGCATTCGATTTGAAAAAGCTTTAGAATCGGATCATTTAGAACGTGTTTTTACACACTATTGAAATTTCCAGCATCGTGTGAACGTACCATTAGAAATGTTAGAGCATAATGGAGAACACAACAGCTGGGAACATACGTAATTTTCTCATATGCTTGTAGTTTTGTTATGTTCTCCACTCAAGGCCACTCAACGAGCGTAGCAGCTGTGTTAAAACCATATGTCTCTAGTTACTCGGTTGAAATCATAACCTTTCTTTGAGAACTTAACATCTGATGCGCATTAATTCAATTTCTGCGCAAAATATCGTTCGTCAATGTATTAACCTGGTGTAAACTATAAGTTTCCCATTACTTATTTATATCCACTGAAGTACTTTAACATAATATAGCTCATCCAACAGACTTGATAAATAGACGTTTTTCACTGTCGGGGAAAGGAAAGTCAATTTACTTGACAGCTCGATATCGACAAACTATTCACCGAACCGTGCCCGACAGTAGCGGGAAAAACTATCAACACGCTTCCTTACGTCGTTTGGCTCACTGGTGGGAAATAGACAATTTTTCATTCCATCCTACTGGCCGTACGAACCGGACACTGCAAGTTCATTGCCAACGAAACATCGTTGCATCTCTCCACGACAGCAATAGTTTTCCTAGTGCTCCCAAACGTTCTTCGAGCATTTTCCTAATCGAGCGAGAAATTAAATTGTAGGAGAATTTCGGTTACGATCCATCGGAAGTAGGAATGTGAAAAATTGTTCAATAAATTTAGCTCAGGCGAATATGTCACACTTGTGCGTCATCGTGTTCACGTTAAATGGTCCTGACATTGGAATACAACCAATTGTTGTTGAGTTTTTTTTTAGGAGATCTTTAAATGAATTAATTCTTAAACTAATTATTAGTTTTGTACTGGCAGGAAGATTATAAGCATCGGAGGTTAATTAGTGTACAATAATAATTCACCGACCCAATTAATTTCTTAGGCAAATAAACCAATTCCATTAGCAAACTTTTAACCCACTTTCCGACAGATGTCTTACGGGGGTTTTCGTCCATCAACAGGATCCGCTTCTTTGTGGATGATCAAACGCTTCGGACTGAAGATGACCGCAGCTGTTTGCTTCCGTTTGATTTGCTCTTTTTTTACTGTTGGTTCTCGCAAAAGATATTAGCATGTTCACGGCATGTTACGCGCCGCGAAGACACATTCTCGGATTCGCATTTTTCAATGCCATCAATCGGATGGCAAAATCGAGTCGAGGACGGTCAACCAAAGGAAGAAGAAAAAATCACCCTCAACCGATGGTTCGAATAATTAACCACTGGACCACAAGAGGAAAAAACAAACACCATACCATGACGGGTTGGTAAAACAACACACTCGGCACATGACATGGCGCAAAATGAAGCTGACCCAGGAACCACTAATTGCTTCGAAGGACTCTGAAGAAGCAACAAAAAAATCTGACCAAACGAAACAAGCCGCCAGTGAGCAACAGTCCCAAGATCGGTGGGGAAGGAGTGTTCGGGTTGGATGTGCCGGTTCGGTGCGAAGAATTGGGCCACCAAGACAAACCTTTGAGCCTCTCGATCGGGTGGAAAATCGCAAGGAGCTCCCTGCGTGCGGAAAACTTTAACTAAAAAACAAATTCCACCAATCGAAAGCCGGTGAGAGGTGCCGGTAAGCTAGTCAGGCTAGTGGTAAAACTTCCACCGCTGGGGACCTCCGCTGTGTTAGCTGTCAAGCAAGTGGAAAACTTGCTGAAATGAGGTTAGAATTTCCTTTCTCTTTTTCCCCGGCTCAATTAGCGGTTGGAACGATGGTTTTACTGATTCACCCGTTTTCCCTGTCCGTCTGGGAGAGGTGAGAAGGTGGGCATGATTCAGAGTTCAGACGATGACATACCTGCCAGAGACAAGAAAAAAGAAAAGAAAAACTTTCGTTAGAATTTTCCGCCATAGAGGAGACGCTTATATGTGAAGTGGTAGAAGCGGACGTGTAAAGGGAAAAAAAGGAACACGATCACACCATCCAGCTTCGGATGTTGAGCGTTTGTGAGACGAGAATGGCGGATTTTGTGCTACGTTCGCCGGTTGCCCTTGGATGATCGTCACGTGAAAAATGAATTTGCGACACGTCGCAATCCGTCCCTCACCACGATTATGGATTCCCCGTGAGATGGGGAGTAAACCGACGGGAAACGACTGAAAGTCACCGATGGCTAACTACTTCCCACATTCAATTTCTTTGCTGCCGTACAAACAACGTATGTCCTTTTAATGTCATCCACGTACGAACAATTCGTAGAATATTAGACGCACATTTTGCGCTTTACTATAGATCAAACTTTTTTTAAACCTCATAGCGTTATAAATTATACCACCTTGTGGGTCGTTAATATTGGTTAATTACAAGCTTATATGTGCTCCGAGTTCTACACACTTATCAATCAAGCGCAGAACAACGTGTGCGCTCGAATCTCAATACACTTTACGCGATCAACACTCGCGCGCTAAAGGTTCTTCAAAGATTTTAGAATAAATTTAAATACATTTCCTTAGCGGCGGGTCTACCTTGCTCTCTGTACCTATGTGCTGCAACCCGAGGGCAACCACTGCTTGCTCCATTCCATCAACCACTTGCTTCCCAAGGAGAACTGAAAGGTGTGGCCACAGAACCTTCACTCTCCCTACGACGATATCTTCCATTAAATGTGGAATAAAGGGAGAAAACAACACCAAAAATTATGCGAGCAACTATACGATCACGACCGATCGACTAGAATCCGGAATTTTGACATCACATTCGGTGTTTTCCAGCACATCGCGCCGGCAAGATCAACCTGCCTGCCACAGCTGGTTTAAACTGGTTTGATTCGATATTTCCCCGCGTCTATATATACACCACGCTAGAAATATTCAAAGATGGCATGTTTATTTATTATTACATCCCGTGGCTAAAAAGCCGTATAAATTAAAACGAAAAAAAAAGGATTCAACATTCCTGCCACAGACATTATAACGCCAGGGAGAGCGATGGAATATGACGAAATGGGGCCATTTGGAGGAGTTTTTATTAAAAGATTCTCTCTGTGTTTTTTTTTTCATTCTGGATTTCTTCAATTAACGTGTTGATTTCACACCAACTTTACAGCCAGATGTACATGCAAACAATACACGGACCTGGTCGGCAGCAGCGCCAGAGCTGTGGCGCAAGATGGAAACTGTTGATGGGGGAACGTTTGGTGAAATTCAACAAATATGTAAACATTTTTATTTGCACACTACCCCTAACCATCGAAGGGACGATTCCGTGCCGTAGTATTTCCTCCGGTCACTTTCTTCCATCTTGGCAGAGTATATTAACGCAGCCGTGCTACTAGTGTACCATTGGGAAGGCAACTATAGAAGATTGGGGCAAAGCACGCTCTGTGTTCACTGGTTCTTCGGCGCTATTGCTCGCTCTGTCAAAATATTTACCAGTTTAATTTGCAAACAAATAAGCCACAGCAACGGATGTTTGTGTGTGTGTGTTTAGTTTTAAAGGTGTATGGCCACATTATGGCCCAATTGCTATAAGCAATCAAGACAATCCTTAAGAAGTCACTAACCCATGACATATGGTGGTGTTAACGAATGTGTTCATGGTTAAAATAATTTAGATTTTTTGTAAACAGGGTCTCGAAACAGACAAGTCTATATAAGTCTTAGCTCCAGATGAGATTCGATATACAATACTTGGTGTGTACAGTACGGCACGACGCCAAGGTACCAACTATGCTCAACTCTCAGTCAGTACAGATAAACTAGCATAAAGGATTCATTCTTATGTTCTAAATTATTGTAACATGTCAACACACTTAAACACAATGGCACCAATCCAAGGACGGAAAAGAGAACAACAAACTGGCAAAAGTTACTCTGCCGTCAAATGAGCGAAACTTCCGCCTTATGCCACCCGGCCCGAAGGGGATTGTAACTGCTCTGTTCTAATTAATCTGTCATTGGACGCCTGTCTGTCTGGTTTGTTAGCGGAATACGTTTGTGGGGTCTTGTTTCAGTTTGCGATCACCACCACCCCGGTTGCTGTCCCGAACCTGTTGCCACATCAAGCATGCATTCCGATCGGGGACACTAAAACGAAAAACGGAAAAGATCACCAATCAATTGGAAGGTGGTGGAGACTACACCACCCCAATCCATGACAACCAACCGTCCCAGTGATAGATGATAGCCGGCTAGTTGCGTGCAGCTTGTTGCAAAATCAACCATCCCAACATTCGCCCTGCGTAATGTACATATCTCGCATATACCGCGCACATGTGCGCGAAATCCAATGACTGATGGTGTGTTTCTTTTTATTGCTTCTTCCCTCTATACTTGTTCCGTTGATTGATGGATGACCCATTTCGAGTGCGGTTTTTGTCTCAACGCTCGCACCGACCTCTCGTATCACCACCTCCTTAACAACGCCGACGAACGTAGATCTCGAAGGATCTTCTCAGCGCTCCCAGCATTCTTCCACCGTGCTCAACCGCAACCGCCTTGTTCGCCATGGTCAGCGGCATCGGACGAGCGCCCGGTACATCTTATCAACGACCGGCGAACACCGAACTGTGCGCACCCTCCCAGACGCAGAAGCTGTGCAGGACTTTTTACTGGCTTTTTATTTCATTTACACAGTCACATCCACTACTCATCATGCACGATCCTTCAGCTGTCAAAATCTGTCCATCATGCTCGGTTGAAAGTGAGAGTTTCGTTCAACCGCCTCTCCCTTCTGTGCAATCCGGCGGCCATGAGTCTCGGATGTATTGGAGCAACTCAGCGAGACTCCTGCTGGGGGTGTTTTTTTTTGCTCCTCCTACCGCAACACAATTATTGCCGGCCGGCAATTCCTTGGCATTGGTAGACAACTGGTCTGGCCGTTCGAAAGATCCACGCGAGGCAACGAAACGACAGCAGCAAACGTTGAGTTGCGCGAGGCGGAACCAAAATCGCAAACCGATACGATTCGCAGCACCCGTAACCGTACTTACTAAAGTTGACGTCATCCTCAGAAATAGTGGTACGGTGTGGCTTCCATGAAGAAAAAAACGCACACTTGAACTTTCGCCAACTCTGGTGGCTTTTTTTCGGGGGCTGGTTGCATTTTCCTTTTAACTTGCAAGATTACGGATAGGAAGATGACATCGTCTCCGCAAAACGTGCAGCACAACGACCAGAAGGAAAGTCGTACCGGAGACGATTTTCACTTAAAGTGGTATTTCAAAAACGAAAGATGGAACCGAAAGTGGAATCAATCGCAAACGAACACGGCCCCATAAAACATTCTACTACACGAATCGATAGGGAAACGTGGTAAGGCGAAAGTGACATCTCGTTTTTCGATGTCGGAATGCATCATTCCTTCTTCTTTTTTTTTGTCTAACCCAAACGATCTAAGGGCAGGAAATCGTGAGGAATTCAACCCGATGAACTTTACCTTGTACTTGTACGTAGCATTGGTTGTTGTTTTTTTTTTGGTTTGCTATACTTTCCGCGCAGGCGAGTGCCACACGGTGAAACTCCCAGTGCGAATAGTGTCACCCCCGGACCCGAGTTAAATGTTGGCATGCAACTCTTGGCAGTTTGTCAGGGTGTCAGTAGTGCAGAATGCAGCTTGAATGAAATATAATATGGGTTCAAGGTTGTTCAACCTTGACTATAAATTATCTTTCGCCTGCATGACGGGTATGCGAAGTAATTAAACGTTATGAAGTAATCTTACGCTTGTCTATTACTAAGTGCACGTTATTTTCAATTAGTAGCATTATATACTGTAGTCGACTGCAACAATACAGAACTACTAAAGAGAAAATTTAACTTTTTTGGTTATTAGAATTAATCGAAAATATGTCATACACGAACTACTCGGGTGGTCACTAAACACTTAGCACGGTCCACTAATGAGTTTTCAACGCGACCAGCAATGAAACATCAACAATAAACCCGTGAGCCAGCTCCAGCTCGCTCGCTGGATTGTTGTCAATATTTACGTACCGTCAATATTTGCATTGCTTCGCCGTTATCAACTAGTGCAGCAGCCTTCTGGGCTGGCACAGTATCACCTTTGGCGCTCACTACACTCCCCAATGTTAGCAAACAAGCGCGATCCGGTGCGATAAGGTGTACGGTACGTAGAGTGGACTGCTTGCGATTGTACACTGAAGTACGTACGAACAACTCCTACAAGCGAACGAATGAAGGAAATGCATTCTTCCGCCGGGCTGACAGGAAGATCAGCTGGACAGGAATCATTTCGTCTAACGAGCGGCACGTGTAAAGAAACGTAAAGCGATCGAAACCGTTCTGTTTGGGGATGCAAATACTTGTTCAATCACAACGTTTTCCACTCATTAAAGAAAGGGCTAATAACCTTTTAACTTACAAAAGCTTTTTAAAATCTGAACATTGTAATATGCGTTAAGTGATTATACCCTAAAGGGATATTCACTCAATTTATTCTTCTCGAGCTCGATTCTGCACAACAACCGTGAACTCGTAAAGCAATCCAACTTTATGACGTTAACATCATCGTTACGAGATATTGCACTGCGTAGGTGATTACGGTTGGGTAAAGCGTACAGGCCTTATAAATGTACACACCTCAACCGACCAGGGAGACTGTTGGTAGAAATCACAAAAGCACAACCTCAAACCACCTCAACAAAACAGGATCCATTTACGATCTGTCTGAAAGTGTTTCGATGTTCAAAAAAATGACTTTGCACATGACTTTACCTCGACAGTTGGGCGTTCAACCTTTCCAAAACGAAAACCCAACAGGCGTCCCACAAATCCATCTTGGGATAACTGAGTTCGATCTTCGCGCCTTGATCGATCGATTGATTTACTTTCTCCACGCAAACGAAAACTGTTCCCAGTTCCGGCGGTGAAGGATCTCTTACACTGCATGGTTCATTTTAGGTAGCTTCCAATGCTGGAAGTTCATTACATAATTGCTTTTGCCGCCACCGGCATAATCAGCCTGAGGTAGGCACAGAAAGCTTTCCGCATGCTACGGTGTCAATCATTTTGTAGTTGTGTTTTTTTTTCTCGCTCTAAATCATGCCTCATCTTACGCGAACTATTACCGATGCGAAATACCGTGCTCAAACACACACGCACAGTTCCTCAGCCGAGCGGAGTGATTCGAGGGTTATTGCATATTTTCATGTTGCGGTAAGCACGACCATTCGGACGAACCAGACTTCCTGTCATCCCGTCAATCAAAGGCTTTTGATTATCAGAAGAAAGGTTCGCGATAATGGTCTCACAATCGGTGCTCATCTAACACCGTGTACGTCATCTGTGAATGGCTCTGATTTTTCGCACAAGACACTTGCACAAGCAGGTGATTACGGGAATGGTCTGGAGGGCCTTGTTTCGGTCTCTTCATTTCTCCCCTCTGTTTTGACCTTTGCAACAGTGTCTGTCAACTGGAGATGACACATTAGACACAGGTGGGTAGAGATCACTTCTTCCAAACGCTGTCGTTAAGTCTGCAATCTTGAAACTCACTGAGACCAATCGGTGAGGTCAGACTACTTCATATAGCAGACACAACTCAAAGTACGGCATCAGGAAAACTCTAAGCAAGTGGCGAAACGTGATTACCTCTTTGCATGAAGGTAGGTATGAACCCTTCCTTTCCCTCGACTGACATTGCCACGGGCATTTATTCGTATTGCCGGTTACCAGTTCAAACCGGAGGAAGCTGGAATCGATTGAAAGCGTATTCGATGTCGCGGTATACAGTTTCTCAATGAAGTTCGCCAGATTGAGAGGTTGGTAACGGCGGACAGAAGGGGGAACCTTAGTAACAAAAGTCAACACTTCTAGAGATTTTCTGGTTTTATTTTTCTACCATCCGCGACACTGACCTGGTGTGTTTGTTTTATTGATTTTGCTCTTTGCCGATGTCCATGATTTGCGGTTAACATTACACCGAGCGAAGGGAAAGTTATCGTTTTGCGTACAGATAAATGATTTATTTGACCTTTGCTTTAGTTTGCCGTCGCAGAAACAAAGAATGTGCTGTGTTGAATTACACAAAGGTAAAAATTGTAGCAATTTCTGGAAAAAAATTGGCTACAAGTTTATTTTAATTTAACATATCAGCCCGGTAACATATCTCTGCCAAAATACAAAAGGCCGTCCGAAAAAAAAATCATTTTTAAATTTCTGTCATTTTCTCAACCTCCACTTGAACAACCGTCAAGAGCAAATCAGCGGACAAGGTAAAGAAGGTCATCACCTTTTGTCGTGCAGACCCCACATACGTTGATGAAGGTGGAGCACCACTTGCCGACAACGGAACCACTTTCTCAAGCTGCGTCGCGTTGCGCAAAACCGTCCTCTGCCACGGCTTGCGCCGCCGCTAATGCTTTATGTAAGGGAAACCTCCTTAAATCCGTGCCGATCCGGATTTTACTTTGACGTCAGCTACAGACTCCCGAACGTGCTCACGGCGAACGTGTAGGTTCGGCCGGGTGAGTCGCAGATTGGTCGACTATTCGAACGATCCGAACACTCGCCACCAGCAACAATGGTTTTGCGAACCCATTTCGCTATTGGTTGGTTGAACAAGTACATAAAAAACACACACAAATACATAAATTTGCACACCCGCGAAACGGCAGACAAACATCATCAATCAAAACTCAAAACTTCTCCACATGACATGGGTGCCGCGAGGCCTTCAATTAAAACTCCATTAATCCGCGCAACAGAAGGACACACGCAGCACACGCTGGTGTGCTACACACAGGTTCGCTAGCTGGTTGACCTATAAACATTGCAAAACGAATGCTCAGAATTTACTGTTTCGCTCCCCTATTCTGTAGTTCATGATGGATTCCTATCTGCCAGACTGACCCACGGCGAGATAAATGTTATTGAGTGACAATTGTTTAACAAAGCTGCACAAAAGCTTGGCAAATTTGAATCGTTACTATCAAACAGCATGTTGCGTTGATGGTTGAAAAAATGTTTAAAAATATGTAGATGAGATGGTTTTGAAAAATTGCCTACAATCCTCTTCAATTACCGCTAGACAGCTGAGTCTTTGTCTCAGGGGAATTCAAAAGAATGTTAGTCGTTGTTATAAAACCGCATTGCAATGCACTGTAAGATGGTTAAGCGGTGGGCAGGTCATGTCATTAGAATGACACCGAACGTCCAATCTCCTAAACACAATAATAGGGCCTTTCTCATTGATATACAATGGAATTTGACTGTGAGCGATTAAAATAATTCTATTAAACAGACGTAACCATCATCTTCAGAGAGGTCTTCTTCAGTAAATTGCTACATTCATTGCCGAGTCGTGTCATTTCATGTTCCATTCAGTTTAGATTAAAACCACATCTTTCGGTACCACCTTACCATCTTGTCGTAGGCGCGAATCGCTTCACTTGATGTTGCATTCGTTCAGGTAATTAGCAACATAAAATTAAACCATTGGCCAACCAACCCAGGAACAACCTTCGCTTCCTAACTCGCCAACATCCGTCGCACCGAGACGAAGCCGCGTACTACGTCGTCGCCAAACGATCGTCAAAATTCGTGGTGGCCGCCAACATGTCTGGCACAGTCTCGGCGTACGATTCGCAACAAAAAAAAAACGTTTCACCCTTTGGCACACTCACGCTTACATAAATCCGCTCCCTCTCCCTCATCGCTTTCCTCTGCCACCAAACACCGAACAAAACAGCAGACGCATAACCTCGAAAAACGATCGACTGAAGGACACGCATAGATGGGAACGGTGTGTGCAAGATATTTGAGGCAGATTGGATCTTTCGAAACGTGATCGTTTCATTCACGGGTTTCGCGGCGTGCCAAGAGAAAGAAATAGAAACCACCTGATCACACCGCTATCAGCTACAAAATTGGTGCGGATCAAGCCGCTGTTAGGCTGTTTATGCGATCGTATTAGCTCATTTTTCTCTGCTCTTGTTTCTTAGAAAACGGTCTTTTTAACTACGCAATAGAACGCACACTGCTCGGTGCGTCGGACATGTCCCGCATACTACCAGCATGCTGTTGTGGAGGAGCGTGTAGAAATTGAAAACGAAAGCCAAAGTGTTTACGACTTTCTCGTACGAGTTAATTCTCACGGGTGTTAAGTTTAGCGATTCTGAGGAGGTATCTGAGCCCTGATCACTGCATGAAGTGCACAGCGCGTTGCAACCCGATACAGAGCTGCAATTACGTCGTTAGCATACATTATACGAATACTTAACGTGCGCGCATACACACACACACACGTGATGATTAGAGGCTATTCAGGATGTGGAGAGCTGGTAATGTTATAACGGAAAGCATTAATCAACCAACATTTGCTTTGCAAAAGATGTAGGGAAATTGGCGATTACGTTAAACTTTGGTCCTTGTGATCTGATATCAAATGTTAGAAAAACTACCCTCAACTTTCAGGCTGATTAAATAGTCTAGCCGGTAATGCATGAGTTATAACAACACATTCGAGCTGGGTTCAGTTCTCGACTAAATCTTATCACTTCTTCTGTGGAGATCTCGATAGATCTTGGCCTGTGGTGACCTTAAATACAATAGTCAGTCCAGATTGAATTTTAGACAGGTGCTGTCATGTGAGACTGATGTGTCATTGGGTTCCTATACCCTGTAGCATGATATTAACATCTGAAGTACAGGAACGACAGGATGTAACGATAAGACTACACCCTAACCCTGTCATTTCAACACTAGCTCTCCTATGACTAAACAACCGTCTTAAAAAGCATTCTTTCAAACGTCTATCGCCCTATACTCTTTAGTAACTTCAATAGATTAAAAAGCAAACTGAATGATGTACCTTTTTGGGTCAGCGTCTATTTCTAGCCTGAGGTGAAATTCGAACCCATTCGAAAGTAAATCCCACCAGGAAGAGTTAAGTCGCCGCTTAACACGCGATGCAAAATGCGTCTGCACATCGACCCGGGTGTGCTGCGGTCAGTCACACTTCATAAAACAGTCAACAGGCACACCGTTCTCTTGCAAGTACACGTTGACTCGCGTATGCGACCAAATTTGCGTCATTCGGACGTTCGCCGGTACTAAATACCTCCGACGTGGAAGCCGCCTAAGTGCGTCTCCCGTGCGGATTACGTGAGGATAATCGTGCACGATGCTGTAAATTTACGTTACACACCACAAAAGAACAAAGATGGCGGCATAAACCAAACAAACGCAACGCACAGGATTATGGCAAACACATTAGGTGTTAATCATGTGTTGAATTGCACCTATTCAAACGAATAAACGACGTAAAAAAAGGGACCGGAAAATGCATCGCACTTCGGCGCGTTGGATACAACGCTCTGGGAAGGGTTATTGCTACAGGGACGTGTGCTGCGTAAAAAGTTTTAACGATTTTTGTCCACTTGCACACAGTACGTGCCCTACGTGATCTCCCGCACTAGACCAAACATCTTTCATTTCTTCACCAAATCTGTGATGCACCGTTCGATAGTTCGTTGAAGCTACTCAAACGTTGAGAGCGTGCTGCAATATCAAAATATAGCAGCTGCAACGGATCCGTGAGGAACGAACAATAACTTCCCTGTTTGAGGGATCCATATGGGAGGCACGTGGCATCCCTTTCGAAATCTAAACCCCGATAGTGCAAAAGATGCGCAATAACCACCCATACAGGCAGGCAAATCTTCGGCCCATTACGGCTAGTTGGTCGATCTCCGTACCAAAACGCGTACTGGCCGCTAACGAGGTGTTAAGTTATTTGCTTTCCAATGCATTCCTATCGAAACGGTAGTGTGGTTGAAGGCCGGACTGTTTGATGCACTGGTGGAATCGTTTTGTTCCGCGATGCCAAACCGCAATGCATAAATTGGTGGTAATTCGCCTTTGACGTCGACCGTAAGGAAATGATTTAAAACGCTTCCAGATAAACAATTGTGATGTGCACACGCCTGGTGCATGTAGACGAGCACCACAGAATGCCGGCAGGTGTGGTCTTTGTTTTAGTTGTTTTCCCCCTTCAGGTTATCTCTGGACAAGTGGTATGCAAAAAAAAAAACGATCACGCATTCTAGTTTAAAAGCGTTTCCTGAGTTCATCATACAGGCATGAGTAATAGCGCACTTTTCGTTACACGTGCCATCAATAATTGCTAATATTGCAGGTTTGAGGGTGATTTACTGACACGTTGTCTTCGTGTTTAGCGACCAAATGTTTGACCAATGTTTGTATTCTTTGTAGTTATCTTTCACAACTGTGTTTTCGGTACGGAAAGCATTGTGATTTGAGAAACCATTTTTCGAGTAAACAATTCTCCACTCTTAAACTTCACACTCAACATTGACTATGTCGTTACACACAAACACCCATCATGTTTCAAATTTGATTAAACATTCAGTACAAACATATCATATGTATTGCAATTCCTTCATAAACCCTATCGGATACCCTCCCACCCGATTGCCCGATGCTTATTCATACCATTACCAATGCGCTAGCATCAGCAACTTCAGACACGTGCCATTGCTGAACAGCTCCGCCTCGGTCTCGGTGTTGTGGATGCGCCTTCCAATACTCGAACGGCGGCTACAACAGCGAATATTATACGCCTGTGATCGTTTCAGTGGGCGCACAGCACAATCGTAGACACTGTGCATTTAAATGCATTTGCCTCCATAACGGACCTCAACAACAACCGACCGCATTCGTATCATTCGTAGCGTTAAATGGGGATTGCCTTCCAGTGTCAACTACCACCCATCACTATGCGCCGCACGATCAATAAGCGGCCGGACCAGATGGGTTGGAATTATAACCGATTTAGCAGGCACACACAACCAATCGACTCAAAACAAATCACTGACATTGAATCGTTATCGAGGCACGCCTCTGTTTACGAGTGGGTGTTGAATGGAACGAACGCTAAGTTGTAAATGATAACAGAGACTTCCAGGGACAGTCCTAAATATCTAGATGGAACATACGGAGAATAGAATTCTGAAGCAAAGGTATCAATTGGTCGTAAATGTGTGTAATCTCAGATCCAAACTGGTAAGGTTACGAATAGACCTTACGTTTGAAAAGGGTTGAAAACAGTCTCAGATATCGGGTTTATAGTTCCTTTCTGTTTGTTGCACTACAGCCCCAAGAGCACTCGGTCTGCCAATTTTTTTGACTTGCAAGTCTTGTAAGTGTAAAATCTATGAAGGTCCTGCGGTGACGGATCAGTTAGCTGCTAAGGGTCCTATCTGTTAAAACTTTGAAGCGTGGATAACAGATACTTGAAACCCCCTTGATCAGTTAAAACTTTTTGAATTTAGCTACAACTAAATGAATCGAAACGCAGTTCAACATATACTCCTTTTGGGGGATCGTTAATGAACGTGGCGTCAGATTCGGTGTGGGGGTGAAGGATCACTAGTTTCCATTTCCTTTGAGCCCTTCAAGAGGCATGATCCATCACTGCACACACCAGACATCGCCAGCAGAGTGAAATATTTCCCATATTAAAATAAATACCCGTCAATTCCTTTTCCGAATGACACCGGGTACTAATGGCGCATTTACCAAACGGAAATCGTTCAAGTAAAATAAACATTACCCCGCTATTTTGCTGACCAAAGCTCATCCGGCACACACAAACTTCCGCTCCTCGGTACAACGTTGGCGCATTCCGCTCCTGGTTCCGATTTCTTATTTTTCACCGATTCAGATATCATCGTTGGCTGGAATTTAAATACACAAATTCCTTCACCACGTGGAATGTTTCAGCCATGGCTCAAGCGCGTTTGTCGTGATGCTTGCCAACTTCATATCACAACGGTCGCACTCAAAGGGGCACGCGATAAAAAACGTGCAATCGGGGCGTTGTGTGCTTAGTGGTGTTGTTTTTTTTGTTTGATGCACTTCCATACTAAAGACCACCCGGACAGAGGAGAGTCGAAGCGGTATGTCACCCGCGGGTGCATCATTATTTGCCATCGTCACTAGCGTAGCAATCATCGACAATAATAATCATCGCACCCGGCGTGCGGCAATTCCTTACGGAAGTCGGAGGCGAAGAAGGGAACCGCCCGCAGCGGTTGTGGCATAGAAATAGGGAGTGCACATTGTGCTCTGGGTGCTAATAGCCCAGAAAGGCTTGTGATAGCGATTTTGAGTGCTTCAACAACGTTTGCAAAACATCGTACGGCACGTGGTGAGGTATTGTTGGAAAATTTATTCTTCCAAGTGACTCATCATTAATATATGTATTGATTCGTTTTTTTCTCTATTAGTTTAACAATTTTCGATCATTGGCTTACTTCAGCGCATTTTTTTGACGAGATATTGAAGTAATAAATTTACGAAAATTGGAAAACGTGTAAAGATAACAAGGTTCATTGTTTCGATCCCGGTTCAAACCAGTCTGCCCAAGTGGTCGCAACTTCTTTGCGATAAGTGGTCAAAGCTAGACACGAAAACACATTGTACCAACAGACGGTTACCAAAGGTTAACATGAATCCGTTTAAAATCATTATAAATGACCCTGTGAAGACGTCATCCCTGGTGGTGTTGCAATGCGTGTCTATCAATCCGAAAAGGGTGGATGGGGTTTGAAGATTGCTAGGAGAAGTACGCCGACCTGATAAGGACCAAAAGCCGCAGAGACTTCCAGCAAACAACGTGAGCATGGCTGCCACCACTCTGTCAACCGGCGCGATAAGCCCGGGTGGTGTTCTGAGCGAATCTGGTTTTCTCACACTGAGCCACCCTGCCAGACCCGGTGGTGCACAGTGGCTACACGGTTCCAGAACAACAACGAGGGAAGATTCCACTCGCGTGCATGCATACATCGAGTGATGGAATGGGTGCTGCCATTGCTCATTATCGGCAACCCTTTACCGAGCTCCTGATCGTGAGGTCTCTGAGCTTATTGTTTGTCCCATTAGTTCGTGAGTGTTGTAATTTTAAGGATTAGCCGCTAAATTCCAGCTTCCTGCAAACCATCCCTGCCGTATACGGCTGCAGCTTAGTGAGCGTTAGAAGTATTAGTTTTAATGAGTTCATCAAAGAGCGAAACAATCAAGCCGCGATCGCAACGACATCTCGGACTGCATCGATGCCTTCAACCGTACGAAAAGTGACAACAAACAATCCGTACGAGTCCAGTTTGGCAATGTAAGCGCAAATGCATACGCGCGATCACGCGTTCCTGTTACAGTGCGATTTGAGCGTAGATGGCACATTTATGGCCAACTTTCAATGCGCTACTGGGAAGGGGAAGGGATGGGGGCAGAACATGCGTAAAATCACGCCACCCCAAACAAACACACCCGCAGCAAATCGGAAGCAAAATAATGCGAACCACGCGCAATGAAACTACACGCTCTGGCCTCTTTTTGTAAAAGGGCATTATAGTGAATGCTATAATTGTCGCATAATTGTTATGAGGTTGCTATAAAAGGAGCATAGATATAGCATTCAACGAAAAGTAGTACCAATTTGAATAGTTCATTAAATAATAATACTGAGCTGATTTGTTTATTGTTAAGTTGTACCTAAAATAGGGATTTGAGGATATTCAGATAACTTCATTAGAACAATGCTGGCCGAGGCTATAACGGCGCTGGTTTTCACAAGGCAGACCCGGAAATCGAGTCTCATCCGGACTGTTCCGCAATAGTGAGGACTGACTATTCTACTACGTGATTATGATTTAAAGGCTCTACAAACCTCAAAGATCTTGGTCTGGCATTTCTAGCCTTCGTGATTTAAATGTTCCCGCAACAGGATAATCAGTCCTCTGTACGGGATGGTTTAGATGGGAATCGATCCCCGGTTCTGTCATAAGAAGACCGGCGGCGCACCGATTCTTATCTGCCATCGAGCCGCTCGGAATTAGACACTAGGTAAGTCATTAAATGGCCATTATATGAGAAGTATTAGAACAACTTGCAATACAATTCATAGAATTAGCAATTTGATTATTAATATTTGTTGTCTATACTTGAAAAAAGGGATGACTAACATATTAATACATTTATTATTGATTGGAAAATATTGGAATTTTATTGAAGTCGTCAAAAGCAGATTAATTGTCCAGAAACTTCATGCACTCAACCATTATGTCGAAGAAAGTGTATTCAACCACAAAGCTAACAATAAACCACATCGTATAAATCAAATGTATAATAAAATGCCACACGACAACCGTTTCGGGCGTTCAAGGTTAGTGCCATGGGTATCTCGGTAGCTTGAAACACCTCCAAAACAAACCTCACACTACGAGCGTTGCAGCTCGCCGTACACTGTGCACTAGCCGACTTGCATCGCATCGCACCTAACCACAAAAACATGCACTAGACAGCTTAATCGGTTATGCATTCACGTCATACCAACCACCCCTTCTCAAGCACATCGCCCTATTCTCACCCCGCGAACCGGGCGTTCAGTAGCGCACGCGAATGCACCGATTGTTGGTGGATTCGCTCGATTGAACTGGCGCCCGGTGACGATATCCAGTTGCAACCAGATGTTCGGTTTGAGCGCCAAGCGTAGGGAAGGGAATGCAGAACGGAACGACAGGTGTAATGGTGCGTGCACCTGTATCCCCTGTATCCACCTGGTGTTGAACGGGGAAACCGAACACTTGACACTTTCTTCCGGCAAGTGGCTAAGGCCACGGATGTATCAATTTTCCCGCATTGCTTCCGAGAGGCAATGGATGACATTTTAGAATTTTTATTCGATCTTTTGCATGTTTCATATGAAAACACAATACACAATTGAAAATGAAATTTTCAAACATACTTCCCAACCTCACTAGCTTTTGCAGAGACACGTGTCGGAGTGATGTTTTCCTTTGCTGATTATATTGATCGATTTAGGTCAACTCATGCTCTCCGTTTTCAAACATTTGAAAGTCGATATGCTTCTGTTGACCCATATTTAATATCTCCTCATATCGCCACCTCTTGCAAAAGCTTGGAACCCACTGCCATTGCCACGGCATCAAAGGCTTGCACGTTGGCAGTTTCACTTCAACCAATCAGCCGGAAACAAACGTAGGCTATACATAGCCATGTGTGGTGCATCCATAAATCGTAGATAAAATCCTACAACCCCGCAGGACACGCATCCCCATCATGGCGGAATTTGTGCACATGATGAAAATGGCGATTCAGCAAAAAAAAAAAACACTACCAACAGACTAGCGTTATAACCATTTCCCAAGCCTCCCGACTAGACGTCCCATCGCTGCTAGACTTAATTGCGCACGGCGAGACAATTTTTCCGGTTGAAACCATCGCCGGGTTGAAACCGGATGGGTTTCGTCGCCAGCGAGTCGGTTGCCTGAAACTGTCGTTTGAGGCGAAACAAAAAAAAGACAAAAGCAAACTAGGTTACACGGAGAGTGCGTGTCGGTCGGTCGATAGGTCGGTTATTCCATGTTGCAAAACCTGCATTTTAGCGTTTCGTTTTCACTGCAAACCGGCAGAAGCACTTTCGCTGCCAAGATCAGGCAAGATCTTCATCATCTACGTACGTTCGTACGCATGCAGACGGTGCGCGGTTTTGCATGATGCAGTCGCACATCCGCATGCTCCACACGTAGTACGTATGCGGCGAGCACCGGCTAACCCTGGCCTTGAATGCGATGCGACTCGCACCTCCGAGTGCCCTTCGGCTTTTTGCAGACTTGCTCGGAAACCCGTACAGCGCACAGGTCGAAATGTTGCACTGGAAATAGCGAAGCGAAAGTGTGCCTTTTGATGCATTTGCAGACATTTTGTGCGATCGCATAACTATGTATAACACTGTAGGAAAAGAAGTCAGTTCGCCTCTTGCTGTGTCTTCCTCGGAAAATGGTGGGTACATGTGTGTGCGTACGCCTTTGCAGTCTCGGAAGTGCAACCATGTGCGCATAGCAGTGCTAAAAATAGCATTCGTGTGCAAATGCACATTCGTGAGATCGCTTTCACAGACAGGAAACCGTCGTTTCGATTGATGTCGGAATCTGTTGCTGAAAACACACCGAGTGGCTGTGTGTTGGATCGTACCCGAGAACGGAAGAGCATTGTTGATTCAATGCATAAAGTGCGATACAAAAGTATTACGAATGAAAACAAACCCATGAATCCCAATTGTTCCCTTTATTGTTTTATGAATGAAACATCAGTCCAAAGTAGGTTACGCGCTGAGTCGTTTTTTTCGATAAAATAAACAATTCTCACTACTTTCGCAGTGATCCATTACTTTTACATAGAATCAAGTTAAAGGGATGCCAAACGCTACAAATAGCTAGATTCTACGAATGAGATGAAAACAACGAACATCTTGGCACGGGACGGGAGATTTGAGTGTTGCGAGCGATCAAAATTGGTCGTCCGTAGTGTTTACTTGCCATAAATAAGGATGATGGTGTGTTATTAATTGCCCTGGCAGGATGTGAGTAGCTGACTACCAAAGGAATTCTTCAACTATTCCAAGCATGTATGATACGCATTTGTTTTTGAAGTGACTACATTCTTGAAAACAACATTTACAATTTTATTTGTGACTAAAGTGTTTTCGTACAAAATTTAGTCTTGCTTACTAAGCTACTATCTTGTTTGTAAAGCTACTATCTCAGGAAGAATATTGGCAGATATAAAAATTAGGATTTTTTCGACAGAATAATTATTATTATCATTACTTCTTTAATTGTAAATATATCCAGTCATAATTTTTATAGCATTCCCAAGTGAATTTTGCCGAACCTGCCGAAATGCCGAGACCTGCTTTTCCCTTAAAATGTAAGGCGTCACGTGAGGAAAACATGGCCGGAGGAAACCTCCACATTGTGCTGGCCAGAATGGCGTGCACGCAGAAAGTTATTACGTAATTTACATTTAATACTCTCCCATCCCAGGAGATAAAAAAAAATACAGCCAATGTTGCAAAACAGTTGCGCAACACGTTTTCCACTAGCGTATTGAAATCAACGAAAACTGAACTACGCAAAAGAACTGAAACCACCAGTACAGATAAAGTCCAAACGGGGAGTAAGGATATCCCGGACAAGGAATATTTCTGATTTTCCACATCGACACAAACGACACAGTGGCACCCTTTTCCCTACAGCGAGGCTCTGCAGCAAGGGATGCAGGGAAGGCCTGGTTCGCTCATCCAAAACACATCCAAGGACATTCAAGCGCTTGGTGAGGGTAACGCAGCAAATTCCCGCAAACGCACCCGGTGCGTGGCAGGAAAGGGGTCAAAGACCGCACGCTTCAACATCCTTGAAACTAGGACATGCGCCATGACGTCAGCAATGCGAAGAAAGGAAATTGTAGCTGCCCTTGTACAATAAGGCTATCTTTTTCGGGCATTATGTCATGATATGCGTTGCGCGTGCCAGAATTTCAATCGTCTGTGGAGTTTCATTGAATAAGACAAAAAAATGTAAACAAAAACAAAGAACGAAACTGATCGGAACAAAGGGACGTGCCTGTATGTATCGATTTGGACCGTAAAAAGTGGAAATATTTTTGCATACTAAAATTAGATTCAATATGTTTGTGTAAAATAAAACGTTTTTTTTCTTTTGGTACATACCTTTACGACGTCCGTACGGTCCCAGAAATGCGACACCTTTCCCGATCACGTTATCATCGATGTACTTCATTATCTTGAGCGTATCCTCGGGCCGCTTCGCCGTGCAGAAGGCGGCCTTCGGTTTGCCCGTGACATTTCCGGTCCCAGTTACTGGACGCAGCGGAAAGTCATCCCCGCTCAACGACAGACTCTTGGTACGGCTGGCCTTCTTCAAGCTCATCGTGAGAGCCGCTGCTCCCCCTCCGTCCGCACCGTCCTGTACGGCTTCCACGGTTACGGGAACGGAATACAGTGCCTTTCCGATGCTAAGGTGCGGCCGAACGAATCCCCACAGATTCCTGCTATACTACGTTCTACGTTACCACACTGCAAACGCTACACCCGTCTGACTTTTCGCGTCGTCGGACAACTGAAGCAGGAATGTAGCTTGCGCGGTGCAGAACCAACCGTGTTTTCTGGATGCCTTTCTACGGCCGTAAGTGTGCGGGCAGGTTGATGGGACGAAGACCTACCGCAACGGTGACCACTGCGGCAAGGACACTTGTATAAATCATACGGGTCGCGGTAGCTGACTACCGTAAGCAAACTTTTCCGCACGGACACTCAGCACAACACACCAGCACTAGCTTTCGCACCGAATTACCGATTACGAGGCGCCGTTTAGCGCAGTGCAAAGGGAATAGGGAATATCACTAGCAAAACATAAAGGCAGCACGTTTTCTTTTCTTTTGTTGTTGTTGTTGTGTGTGCAACAGAATACTGGCCGCGTTACAATTTCTATTTCAAGCCACAGAATTAACAACAACAGGGACAGGGCGTTATCCCTCTCATTTACGCTCTCTCTTTCTCGCTCACTCTCCTCGCAATCGATCACGAGATGAAAATTTTCCACTTTAAATCGCCTTAGCACACTCGCTACTTAGATGACTTGCTCGATTACGGGGAAACGCATTTGACAGCTTGGTTTGACACTTTGCGCGAACAATCGGCTAGCTGCACTTTTTTTGCCGCTTTCTTTGCTCTTTGCAAATGCAAACAAAAAGCACCACGCGGAACCACGATTGGCACTAATTTTTCACGTCTTTTGCCACGGTACGCACGCTCTCGCCGTCCACTACGCACACCGTACACGGATGCTTTTGTTTTGGGTTATTACCGAAATCCACTACGCGTCACTGCCTTGTACGCACACTTTCTCACTCTTTGTCACAGGTTTACTCCACTTGTTTAGATCGCATTAATGTGCCGTACCTTGATCACTCGATTAAAGGTCCAACCTCGATAAGATGTTGTGTGTGTGTGCGTGTGTGTTTAAAAAATGCCTACCCGAATGGATCTGTACGCAAATAGCACTAATTCAGGCAAAACAGTCCACCAGATTCCGATGAAACGTTGCTATTATGTTCCTCTCTACAGCGGTGATGAGCCAAGGTAAACAACACCACGCAACAGATATCTACTCTTTGAGTGGCTGTTGAGAATGGTGGATTTGCCAGCAATCTACCGAGCAATAAACACAATTCAGCAGCAGCAGCACGTGTGGCGATTATTCTTCTACCCTTTTTAAATACATACAATTCACCAAATGCAGTACACGAAACGATTTTTAGCAACACATTGACGGCGTTTTTCGAAGCCCATACGCAATTGCTAAGTTGGGGAGGTGCAAAAGATCCAAGCGTCAACGCGTGTTTAGCTGGCGAAGCGTAAACTTGAATTGAATCGTTCTCAATCTCCAAGTACCACCATGACCCACGATTCGAACAGCGCTCGGGAGAAAGAGCGAATGGGCACAGTGGCAAATTTAGAAGGTAAAAATGAATAGTTTTTTCGATGAAAAAGAAAAAAGGAAACAAATAACATTTTACGGAATGCTGTTATCAACAAAACAACAATAATTTTCGTATAAGACTGCTACAAAAGATGTAATTAATTCAGAAACTCCTCTAGTGAGGGCATTTCGCAGGATGGTAAAAAAACAAGAACAAAAAATTAAAATGCTTATTGTACATCATACAACATACATATTTCCAGATTGATAAATATAAAACAATGTTTTGCCTTAACATTAACGTTAATAAAACTTGTATCACAACGCTATTTAGCCACTGTGCGAGATTCAATCAATTCGCTCACAGTGAGAAATAAAGCGCGAGCTCTCTCCCTCGCTCTTGCGCTACTCTTTGTTTGGGCCGCGTATCGTCAATCAGCTGTTTTCGTTTACGCAATAACGATACACGCGTTATGCACGTATGCGTAGTGCTGCTGCAGGTGTTAGTAGATCGATTAAAATGACGTTGCTATTGCACGCAATTGATTGGAGAGAGAGAGAGAAAAAAACGCACGCCATAACGGTACTAATTGTTCAGTTTAAATAGCCAAACGTGGCAAAACGCGTCCAATTGCTTACTTCAATTTTATTGTTCGATAACAGTGTAACAGCGTTATATTTTCAGAACATGTGTAATATTTACGTAAAATTTGGACGGAATAAATTAAAATATTTAAAAATAAGGATTCGAATTTTGACACTGCGTCATCCTAGATGTTGAAGTAACGAGTTGCTCCTGCTAATAACATAATTATAATTCTCTTCGTGAAATTCCACATGAGTCACATGGTTATATTTGTCCGTGGAACAATTTTATACCTTTACCTATTAAACAAATATATTCATATTTCTCTCCTAAAATAAACGTCACAAACCATAAGTTTACCTTACAAAAACCCTCTTTAAACGTTAGTTTACCCACGAAGTGAGGCGTTGATGACCCTTTGAGCGAACGTACGAACACGGTAATTAAGTACGTGAAAAATCGTATTAAGCGTAACAAAGCGGCACATATTATTACACCTCCGCTAACTTCCACTGATCGGTTAGATTTCTAACACGAGGTAATAATTTATGAGCCATTCCAGTCCGTCACAACCGTTAAGCTTCCTGCTGTTGCCAGTATTGGAATTACGCGGTGAGAAGTTTCCAGCTGCACTTTGCCGAACAAAGAACCTCCTACAGGGTGTTTTTATATCCCAACAAAGACGGTCTCGTCTCGAAGGTGATAACATATAAAATAACGATGACGTCGTCAATTTGCGTTGATTTTCTATTCACAAAATAGAGTTCACATCAACGAGGCGAGCTTTCCGGTACTTGTGCGTAAGATTCCGACCGAAAGCAAATGCTCTCGGGAACACTTTTTGCGCAACCCAATAGGCACTCGCTAGTTCGGGTTCGGTAGTCCGCATATCGTAACACCCTAACCGAGAATGGTCGTCACTTCTGTTGCCATAGCACATCAGAAAACACAACAAACAAAGGTGTTTCATACTTTTGCTGCAAGAGCCAGTGAAAATTCCATTATCAGTTAGTAACGACTGTTTCATTGTGAAGCCAGTACGGAAAGAAATTGGAAAACGGATCAGGAATAAATTGCAACACCCAGACACTGCAGGACAGTACTCTGCACGAGTCTGTAACAACTTCGAGCTCGCCAAGAAGGGCCACAAATATTTCCAGGTCATCCCGCTTTCCTGAGTTACCTTCAAAGGCGAAAAACGATGTCATCCGAAACACCGTACGACGTGGACCGCCTGCTTTAAACGTGCAGCACTACCAGTTCGTGCCCTACGAGCCCCGAATTCTACGGTTTGTTCTAGATTCTCTGCATCGAACGCGTCATCGATACCATCGCAAATTCGACGGTCATGTCCGGGCAGCACGGTCGTTCAGTGTTCGTCAATTCCTGCATCAAGAAACCGCTCAGCCCCTCTAGTAAACGGCCAAACCCGTCCTTTCTAGTGCCGCAGTGTAGTTTGGATCGCGGATTGCAGGATCCCCGTACACAGGAAGCCATGAGTACGATAACGCGCAAAAAAGCGGGGATCAAATGTCCGCTGGCACGGAATGGACAGTACCGGCGCTCCAAGTGTTGCTCCTTGACGCACCAGCTGCGCAAAGAAACGGACAGTTTTCAAACGATGGTACAATTCTACGACAGCATACCGGACTACAACGATTTGCTGCATTTGCCGCGGGAAGAGTTTTACTGTCGACTGAATACGCTCAAGAAAAAGCAGAAGGAATTAAAGTCGATCTGCTTTGTGGGTGAAAGTGATAGAATGCCGTGTCCATTGTCGCCCGAGGCAGGTGCCTGTTCAAGGAGGAGTGATGTTAGACGATTGAACAAACATAATTATCAGAACGACGCAAACGAGAGTGTCCGCCCCAATAGTGGTGAAGGTGTGAAGGAAAATGATCGTAGCGATCAAGCGACGGAGGACGGTGAATCGTTGCATTCTTGGAGTAAATCTCCACCGACGGTAGTGGACACTACACACGAATGTAACCCCAAAACCGTTGATACAACGCGAAAAGGGTCTGCCAAATCGGTCCGAATAGAAAGCACTAAGGAAAACAGTTTGCAAGAAGAGCTTGGACAGAGTAGCAGAAAGTATCGATCCGGCACACCGTACGTCTCAGATCCGGACGATAGTACTGCGACCACAAAAATTGCAACACCCTCATGCGCGACGCCCGCCAATTCGGACTTTGTCGAACGATATGATCGATACGTGAAGCGTAACTTGCGCTGCAAGTCGGCTAGTCCGATACGCAATCTTGCCAATGTCACTATTCCGCAACCGTACAAGATGACGCAGCGGGAGGAAGAGCAGCGTACACTGCAGGACTTACTAGTTGCAAGCAAAAATGCATTCCCTTCCAAGGAAGCGATACCGGAGTCTACCGCAAAGCAAGCGACACAGTTCCGGGCCAACCCCGTTCCAATAACGTCCCGGATACCGCTGTTTGAAACCATTATGGCAGATCAGGAAAATCGGAGCCGATTAGCGAAGCTCAACTCCGAGATTGAGTTACAATCTCAGATAAAACCGTTCCATTTCTCGGAGCGGCTGAATCGTGGCCATAGCCGCTGCCTAAGCCGAAGCTTATCTTCACCGGCATTACTCAGCACGGGTTACGAGTCGGGAATGGATGTTTTGCGGAAATCAAGAAACTTCAAAGCAAAACCATGCCCGAAGAAACTGTTCAGTAGCTACTTCCAAACCAAATCCTGGGAGGACGAATACTTTCGCCATCTTAACAAACGATTGCGGGCAGAGGAAATGTTAAAGCAAGCGGCTCTACCACCATCAATGGCACGACGCGAAAGGAGTGAACGCAAGAATTGTCTCTCCCGACATTCGTCAGAAGATCCCGGCAAGGATCGGCCCGGTTCCAATGGTGGAAAAACGTCGAAGCGTAAACGAAAGTCACGCAAACCCTTGAAGCGGAGGAAAAGCGTAGAACAAAAGTGTGCCGAATATTTCAAATCCGTAAACGATGCGTCCAGGGTAGGTTAATAAGACCGTTGAGGATTGTGCAAAATTCTAATACATCTCCTTTGCAGCTTCCATATCCAACCAGCAACTCTAGTTGTAGCAACAGCACGGAAAACAACCGAGGATCAGGTGATACACCGGCACCGATTTATCCGGTCAACCGACCAAACCTTGCTGCCACTCTTCGCACGGAATGGTGTCGGAAGAAGCTGCGGGACTTGGAACTCGACGATACCGTGACGGACAAACAGAAGATACCGCGGTTCCGCTGGGGGGTTAAAAAATCTCAAGCCTTCCAAAACTTGAATCTCGAGTAAGTGACGAGTTTTTGAGGTAGTTGTTAAACTCATTATATATGATATACTATTCTAGCCATACGCATGAGGAAGAGTTAAATCTTCGACTCGCCACTAGACGCGCGGAACAACGGCTACGTCAGGAAGAGCATGCTATCAACATGGAGCTCATGAGACAGCGCGTGAAGGCGGCCCCCTTGCTGCTGGAAGGTCCGCCACAGTGGGGTCCTCGGTTAGGACATGTGGCCCATCGTTGTTCCAGCTTAAACCGTGAATCAGAACAAGCAATCTTCCGCAAGCCGGATAAAGTGAGCAAAATGATTTCTCAGAAATTAACTTCAGCTGGTAATACTGGTGCCGCTACAGGGAGCAAGAAATGTGACTCACCCGTTACGACATCCACTACCAGTGCTGGTAGCAATAATCGGACCACAAATCAGGAACATCGGCATAGAACGACAGAAAAACGACGGAATGCCGGGAATGGAAGTAAGCTTAGCACTTACTCCTTCGATTCTGCTGGCAAGCTAAGCTACAAAGCGTGCGATAGTGAACTGTTGAGTCTGTCGGATGTCTAGCAGGTAGTGCGCGGGCAGATAGATTTCTAGTGGATTCAAACACATTCCAGATACAACCGAATACACAATCAAACGTAGTGTTTTAATGCATATATGCAGCTCGTGTAAACAAAGAGAAATATGTTTATTTCGATCACTTAGGGATTCCGGCCCTTTAACGGTTGTGTGATTTGTTTTATCGTTTTTTTTAACGCTAACAGTAGACTATTATTGTTTCATTGAGGACAATTGCAAATAAACATATCGCAATACTACTAACGAATAATCATTTGATCACTAGAAGTCATCAAAAAGAAGCTATATCCACTGCAGTTGTACCTGTACACATCATACACAAAGGACAAACATAGGACAATGAATCATCCGAATGATCAACACTGATCGACGCCAAGCAATTTTGCTTCCCGTTGTAAACTATCGCGTTTCGTACGTAACCATTTGATCAGGATAGCTTGTCGTTCCAGCTGCCACTCGATCGGTTGCTCCGCTAGTTCCGTATCCGTCATGCGACGATACCGCAAGTCAGTTACCTTTCCATGACCTTCCGATTTTCTCATGTCGATCAGAATCCTTACGAGCGGCACGTAAAAGCATAACAAAACCAACAGCTCTAGCGCACACACCACGATCACAAACACCTGCGGTGTTATGGCTGGGTTAAGCGCTCCTCCTCCTGTAGATGTGCGATCGCTACTGTTGTTAGTAGCACTAGCATCTTGATGTTCGTACGGAAACAGATATCGCACCTGGTTCTGCACCGTTAGAAGAATTACATTCCATAACGTTGCTATCTGCAGCGGTGCCTTCCGATACACTGTCAGGGAGCGGTAATGATCAAAGTCCGGCTCGGCGAGACGAACAAACTCTCGCTTGTTCCGTTCGTGGATCACGTACGTTACCAGCCAGTAGCTGATGCGTAGATAGATGATGATAAAATAAACTGACGAAGCATCCCCGTCAGGGTGTGGCCAGCTGAGTGTGGATGCGATAGTGCCGACAACAACGATCAGGATTGCGAAGAACAGATGCAAGCTGAAATGGTGAGAACCGATCATTAGTCCGATGGTAGCCGCAGGGATCAAAGGGCACTGAAACACTACCGACCTGAGCATGCAAATGACAAAAACAGGACGAAAGCGTAAACTGTGCTCAGCCAAATTTGGCGGAGTGTACAATCTAGAATTATTGGAATGCAAGGGCGATTCCGTGTCTGTTGACATTGTGATCCTAAACGATACGATCGAAATAACACTGATAAGTGAACCACGTGCCAAAGGTTGACGGAACGAACGGTTCGGATTCTTGATGCTGACACACTTCGACAAAGAGGAATAGCACGAGTAGAATGAAGAAAGTAAAACATGGAGATTTTATTAACAAAGGATAAAATGGTCGTCAGTTTTTTAGGGAAAACGCTGTCAGTTGATGTGCAGCATCCATTGGGACCGGCAAAAGTAACGGAGGCGCGCTGTAAAGTAGCACAAAATGTCGACCTCTTTTCTAACTCGTGGTCTTTCGTCGTTTCTGTTTAAATCGTTTGCAATTGGGACGTCTAGTACCGCCGGACGCGGTGCTGGTCCCAACCAATCGCTATTCCATTCCACCAGCAACACCGAACCGGAGGATTCTATACGATTTGATAAGCTCCAAACGGTTCCCAGTGCATGGTAGGGGGGTGCAATCGTACTGCATTCAGCATGGAATAAAAAACAAATCCTCATCGCATCTACTCATTTGCAGCATTCAATTGTTTGTTACGCTTGCCCTGACGATCATTTCGGTTATATATACGCTCCAGCAATGTGATACCACGACGGTGTGTTTGTATTACTATATGCTGCTTTACCTACGCGGCATCTATTGGGCGATTGTTTACGTACGTAACCATAAGCATGCAAATTTAAACAAAGTGCTAACGAAATTGTCAAATATCTTCTCCTTTCTTACGCATCACGGCCAACACTCAGTTGATCCATCTGTACACCAAAAGCCGGCACCTGTACCTAAACCGCTGTGGTCACCATTCCTTCGCAACGAAAGTTCATCGACACAAAAAATCCAGTCTGCAGTTGGTGACACTATCGAACGCGATTCTGCTGGTCGTCCACACGGCATTGGGACATGGCTTTGGCGAAACATTTATGCAGCGTTGCTTTGTGGATGGGTTTTCGTCCGTTGTGTTTGTAGCGTCTTTCACCCTTCTAGAGACTATGATTATCGTGCCGGTGCAGCTATCCTATATTGGTACGTATGGTTGAGTTAATGATAAGATATCTCGTTAATACAATTACAATATCTTGCCAAAAAAAAACCACACACACACACAGTTCACGTGCGAGTGTTCAACCATACACGACCAATGCCGGATGCGCAACAGAACGCCAACGATTTGAGTCTGCGTATATGTCCCACGGAAGAATATAGCGTTAACGAGAGCTTCAAGAGCATTACGGATCCCAAGGAATTCATCCTGCTGCAATCAGCGCTCATAAGCAAGTTGAAAGAGGAGAACAATCAGCTTCGTAGCAGGATTCAGGAGGCAAGACAGCTAGTTGCGCTCGTTCCAAACCAATCGCTCGATTACTCTCTGGCAGAGCAATCAATCGTTGGTGGGTATTGAGAAGACGATACAATGTTCAAAATTGGATTTAGTTTGTATGGTAAATTGAAGCAAACGGTTGTGGTAATGTGCATGCTTATCTAACTAAAATCTACTACCTTCCATGTAGTAGGACTCTTCTTTCGTTCATTGCTAGTTTTGTATATTACAAATATCGTTATTTATAACAACAATAACGGTATACCTTCATTAATAAATGCGTCGTTATTCATTGGTGCAACTAAACCAACAGCTTTGGCGTTTAATTCCATTTGCAATCTTTATTACAGTATTTGTTAAACGACTTTTTTGTATCACTCATTCCAACAGGAATTCTTTCTTAAATACAAATGTGGGAAAATGTGCCGTATTTCCTCTACTAATTGGGAACTTTTGAAACACACAAAACCAAACAATATACTTTGGAAAAAGAAATTTGTAATGCTCTCCTCATATCACGCTATTCTAACCCTAGAGCACATTTTCAAGAACAGAAAATCGACGGTGTAAGTATTTGTATAAAGTGCTTCAGTCCAATGTGGTATCGAATACACCATGAAATGATGAGGAAAACCATACTTTCCGCTTTTCATTACCCTGTTCTCCCTACGGTCCCTGGCAAAAGCGGTCACGTTTTAGCTTATCCGGGAAAGGTAACCGTTCGCACCTGCGCATTCATTTGCATTATCTTTTGATTCAGCTTCAAATTATGATCTTTCAAGTACTTGATCAGATCCGCCTGCTTCTCCAGCAGCTCTGCCGTACTAAGGCCACGTTGGGTAAGCCCCAGTGAACCACCACTGAAGCCCCGGTTATCCTGCAATGCGTCTGGCGGTGAAGCGGTGCGATTGAAGCGTCGTACGGAAGCTAAAATAAAGTATATCAAGAGGAACGTTTAGCGTGACGTGCCTACAAACGAACACTGCTTGTAATTTACCGATGTAGCTTCCATTTACGATGCACAGCACAATCGTTTCCAGTCCTGAAAAGGCGGAAATGTATATGATCGGCGATAGCAAACCGACCGCGATACACTTTTCACCGAATGCGTCACCGTAGTAATGCTGAATAAGCGTTTGGATTGCTAGCAGGAACGTATTCCACAGGGATACGATCTGCAGCGGTATGGCTTTTTGTTGTTCGGTGGCACGGTGGAAATCATGATAACCGTTTAGCCGCAACTTTTCATGATGGGCCCGGACGATGTGATCAAACAGCTGAAAATAGTATTATGTTTTGTTAAAATCCCGTCCATAAAAACGGTTCGTAATGATACTTACGTAAGTGAAAATCCAAAACGCGGCTCGCAAATAAAGCATTATGTAGTAAGCTTCGCATCTTCGACTGTCATCCCATGTTGCCGCTAGAATGATTCCAGTCAAAGAAATGCAACTGGATACCAGGAGATGGATGCTGAAACAATACGAGAATGATCATTCCATTCACATCAGTACAGTTTTGAAGGGAGTATTTTACACTAGTTTTTCGAAAAATGTGCCTTGCAATGGCAATGGAAATCGTTATCATATTCTGTTAGCGATTAAGGTATTTTGATTTGTAATCCTGCGAGATCGTCTATACCCACTGCAGTATACAACGACCAACGAATATAAACTCGCAGTGCGAAAACATCGATAAGCGCCGACCGACACAGTCGGTATCAGCAAACTAAAATAGCACGGTGTGATTTTGCCAATACCTGAATGCAGGGACTGTACGTAGCGGCCGAAAACTGTCGTCATCCTCCGTGGCCAGAATGGGATCGAGCATCGTTCTGCTGTCGTCCATTCTCAATGATTCATCAAAGAAACGTCCTCCCTGTAACGAACACAAATAGGTGAAATAGGTGCCCTTTGCTGACGGTACGGTTCGATGAAGCCTTACTGAGTTCGATGAAAAGTTCCGTAGCAGACTGACCATGCTACACCTACAGCTCCAATGCTAAACCGACGCACTGTTGGTGATTAGACTCACACTCGCATACTTTTCATTCGTAAGCCAAATGGGTTGGGACTTTGGAAAGCAAATAATCTTTGTTGTCTATCACTTTACTACACCCAGAACAAACCGATTGCGATGACGAGCAGACAAAACTGTGAGTAATATTATGTTGGGACTCAAGGGAAGTAAAAAAAATAACAACACTACACGAAGCACACAAAAAAACAACAACCAGTCTATCTTTCGCAACCTACCTAACCTGATAAGCAAACTGAAAGACAAGGCGCTACGTCGGAGACGCTGCGAATGATTTGTTCACAAACGTTGTGTTAACGTTGTGATTACTAAAACCGCAGGGAGAACCAAAATAAAAACGAATAATTACGCCGTGGTGTAGAAGGAACAGCGGAATCTTTTGTGAGCTTCCGATGAAAACAAAAGAATTCGGAATGCGTTTTGACAGTGTCGTGAGATGGTTGGTGAGAAGTGAGAACCGGGTGAGAATTGTGAAGCACAACAATTATCAAAACTAATAGGATTGTGTAACTTTTGGAAAATTTTTGTTTAGAAATTCAAAGTTATAAGATTTTTTTTCCAATCCTGGTGTATTTATATTGTGCAAGAGCGTTAAAAAATAAAATAAACATGACTATTCCAAGAAAAGTCGACTCACGCAGTGAGAACTCTAATGTCGACTTTGATGGAAGGCGGTGAAACACCGGCTAGCTGTCAAACCAGGAGAAAACGCCAAAAAGGAAAAACTCGACATCAAATAACACACGCTCCGCTTTCGCACAATTATTGGTGGGGTAAAAGAAAAAGTTTTTTCTTGCGACGGTGAACGAATACTTTATCAAAACTATTTCTGGAGCAACTTCTGCGGTGTCCTACATAGAATCATGTCTGGAAGAAGGGTGCCAGCGAACGAGGATCTATCGAACGTGGAGTTCGAAACAAGCGAAGATGTCGAGGTACTGCCGACGTTCAACTCAATGGGGCTCCGGGAAGAGCTTCTGCGGGGTATTTACGCGTACGGTAAGTGTTTGTAGCCCGCAAGCGACAAGTTTTGTTCGCCATTCGCCCTCGATCGATCCGGAAAAGAACGATTGCTTACAGGTTGAGCATCAACACAATGTATTGTTGCTTCCGTAGGGTTCGAGAAGCCGTCCGCCATTCAGCAAAGAAGTATTCAACCGATCGTGAAGGGTCGCGATGTCATTGCACAAGCACAGTCCGGTACGGGCAAAACGGCGACGTTCTCCATATCCATTCTGCAGTCCATGGATACCACGCTGCGAGAGACGCAGGTGCTCTGTTTGTCCCCTACGCGTGAATTGGCAGTCCAGATACAAAAAGTTATTCTGGCGCTTGGAGATTTCATGAACGTGCAGTGTCACGCTTGTATCGGAGGTACTAACCTGGGTGAAGACATTCGTAAGCTGGACTATGGCCAGCACGTGGTCAGCGGCACTCCCGGCCGTGTGTTCGATATGATCAAACGGCGTGTCCTGCGTACGCGTTCCATCAAGATGCTGGTGCTGGATGAAGCGGACGAGATGCTGAACAAAGGCTTCAAGGAACAGATTTACGATGTATACCGATACCTGCCGCCAGCCACGCAGGTAGTGCTGATTTCTGCTACCCTGCCGCACGAAATTCTCGAAATGACATCCAAATTCATGACCGACCCCATACGCATTCTGGTAAAGCGTGATGAATTGACGCTCGAAGGCATCAAGCAGTTCTTCGTGGCTGTCGAGCGTGAGGAGTGGAAGTTCGATACACTGTGTGATCTTTACGATACGCTGACCATCACCCAGGCCGTCATTTTCTGCAATACCAGGCGCAAGGTGGACTGGTTGACAGAGAAGATGCGCGAGGCTAACTTCACAGTCAGTTCGATGCACGGAGACATGCCGCAAAAGGAGCGTGATGAAATCATGAAGGAGTTTCGGTCTGGCCAGAGCCGTGTACTGATCACGACCGACGTTTGGGCACGCGGTATCGATGTGCAGCAGGTGTCGCTGGTCATTAACTACGATTTGCCGAACAACCGTGAGCTGTACATTCACCGCATTGGTCGATCAGGTCGTTTCGGGCGTAAGGGTGTCGCCATTAACTTCGTGAAATCGGATGACATCAGAATTTTGCGAGACATCGAACAGTACTACTCCACACAGATCGATGAAATGCCCATGAACGTAGCAGATCTGATTTAAGTATATATGTTGCATGAACATAAGCAATGCAGAAATCTAACATATTTGTACTATTCATCTGATTTGCACAACTTTGCGGTGCAGCACTTAGAAAACGTAATCTTTTAAGCGTGTAATCATACATTCTCTATGTTCTGAAATTTAACAATGGACTCAAAATAAATAGGATCATCTATCATACGAGTTTCGTTTATTTCTACTTATACCGATCATATTTTACTATTTCTGCACTAACAATAGAACAAACAATTCGAGGAAGCATCATGCGCGTTTTTGTTGTGGACAGACGATTTTGTTCCTTGGGGACTCCTCGTGTGACAGTGGATGCTGTCACCGAAGGATGCATCCCCACGATCGTCCACGACGAATCACGATCGGGCGGCCGACTGAACACGGTGAGAGAGGTAGCGCGCTCTCGTTAAAAGTGATCAACAATCTGTGATAACAAAGTTTTATCCGTATAATTATTATCGTGCAAGTCGGACGGGACATAACAGTTATGCTGTGCAGTGAAAGTCAACTATAGTATTGTTCTTTTTTAATAAATTTGTTATATTTTTTTCTGCATAATAATCTTGAATTGCCTAAAACAAACTTTTGATGCGATCTTGTGAAACATGAAATGGTTATGAAATTTGATCCTTGAATTCCCACATTAGCTCGCCAAAGTTAAGTGCCACTGACTCAGCAGTCCTTTTCGCCTACTGTCAGTTGCTTCCACAAATTTTCACAAGGAAAATTCGTACATGACGTTTCGAGTGCAGAGGATATTTTCGTCTTTATTGCTGCAGAAACTGGAGAAGTAGTATGCCGTGGAGCACGTGTCAGGACCCCTAAATTTGCGCCCTTTTCCTGGAGATAGTGTTTCAGTTAATCGTGTCTTGGACTTGGTAAAATTGCAGTATTAAAATTTATGTGTTGAAATTCTGCCAAGCCTCGCGAAAGTTCAGCCTACCCACAAGAGAAAAGTTGTACGTGAGTGTGACTGACCGTAAACAAAAAAGAGTTTCCCCCATTATCCACGGGTGCAGTGTAGTGCAACTTTCTGCGACGGTACCGATTTGTGGCAGAACACATCCACCATCGATACCTAGTAGGCAGTGCCACAATGGAGAAGGTGAAAAGTGTAGAACGGGCAGCCATTATAAAAAATCGCCCAACCAGCGAACAGAAAGCGAACGGCAGCCCTGGTTTGAACAGCGACGGAACACAAGCGCTCCGTATGCGACCATCACAGCTTTACCATTCACACGGCCAGCAGACGCTTGGGACGGGGCCACTCTCATCCGATCGAAAGACCCATACCGTACAGCACCAGCAGGATCGTGTTGAAAATGAAAAAGTCAACGACGAAGCAAACGGCGACAGTGACGACGAGGGGCTCGAAAATCAATACTTCTACGAGGATGAAATTTTTTGTCTCACCCCCAAAAATGGTCACGTCAAGTTTGGTGTGGTGCTCGACAACTACGACGAAAGCGAAGAAGAAACAACGGAGGAAGATGCACCGCAGCGGGGTGAAATTCGTGCCTGTTGGCATCCGGATGGTCGCGAAGAAATCATCAAACAGCGAAAGGTGAGCACCCCGACAAATATCGCCGCACTTTGCTTTTACTTTTACCTGTGCGGGTGGTGTCGGTTAACTTAGTTGTGGATTATGTAATTTTCCTTTCTAATGATTACTTGTTTACGTGCCATTACTTGCGCTGTATCTTCCATGGCACTTGTAGGTAGGGCTGGCAGACAGGACACTCGCGCCGGGTGATGTTGTGCGCCGAATGGTTCCCGGAAGAGACACGCAGCGGGGCTACTGTCACGAGATGACCGTGAAAGCAGATCTACGCATCATCGGCACAAAGCACGTCATCCGTAACGTCTGTTCGGAACGACTAAGGCCACTATTATCCCTGCCTAAAGATAGTGCAGTTTGTCTAGACTCGTGGGTAGGCAGCACAAAGCAAATCATCGAAAAGTTAATCCTGAAGTAAGTAGATCCTTTTACATGTGGTAAGAAAAGTGATTCAACACAGCGTTTTCTTCCGTTCCAGATCGTCCTGTGGTTCGCTGGTAGAAATATGTCCCGCCAGCGAGTTGGTTATGTTTCGGGATCAAAATATGCGCTTCCGACGGGGATTTTTTGCCGAGCCGCTTTACTATCCAGGCCAACAGCTGGCTGGGCTTATGGGCGGGCTGGCAAACGCCAAATGGCTAAACACGTCAAATGAGATGAAACTCCTTCGCAAGAATCACTTGGTGGAACGCAAATTCACCGTCCAATCGGTAGAGCTGCTAGGCGTTACAGTCCATTGGCAGTGTAAAGTTTCGAGCGAAGATTTAGAACAGAAACTGTCCGAAGCAGGAAGTTTGCAACAACCACCGGAACACATCAGGGGCGAAGATTTGAAGCGGTTGAAAAAATTGAATCTCTTCGAATCGTGCATGCTGCAGATAAACGATAAAAACTATCTAAAAATAGACGAGTCAGATACGATCTGCACCAAGCATGCTTGGCGCAAGGACATGAGCAGAAAGTACCGCGAACAATTGTTACAAGAAAGCAAGGTGAAAGTGAAGACAAGCAAGACTTCAACCGGAGAGGATGGAAAAATATCGAAATCAGCTAAAACCAGCAATGCTGATTCGAAGCTGTCGGTACGCAACGTTGGGAAAGAGAACTATGGCCACAATTTGTCTTCAAATCTCGCAAATGAGGACAGCGATGAAGGATGGGAAACGGACGAGGAAGATGAGCAGTCTGATGGTGCGGCATCGTCCTGTTCGGTTACAACTAAACCAAGCCCGAGGAAATCTCCCTCGCTGGCAAAACGTGTCTGTAAACTGAAACGCCGCCAGTTGGCTGCAGAATTTAGCGGTGATCGTATGCCAGCAGCCGGGGATGAAGTGATCACTGAAGCGCTGGTCGTATACAGCACGGTAACGATCGTTTGGCAGGACGGGACCATTGAAACGAACATTCCGTCAACAGAACTCCGTCCGATACATCACCTGGACGATCATGAATTCTTCCCAGGAGACTTCGTGCTGGCTGGCAATACAGATCCTGCCAAGAATCCATCGCTCCGTGATTACGGTGTCATACAGGATGTAGATCATCACGGAAGGACGGCACGCGTCAAGTGGTTCAGTACGTATACGTGCACGTCCGAACCGCAGCCAACGTACAACGGCGATTCGGAGGTCAGCGTGTACGATTTGAAAGATCATCCCGATTTTCAATATCGGCCCGGGACAATCGTAATACGTGTAGCTAACTTTACTGGCGAAGATGCCATGTCCACTGCCGGTCAGGTGTTGGACAATTACCCCAATGGGATGGTGAAGGTATGGTGGGTGGACGGATTCGTCAGCATGTGTTGGCCGCAGGACATTTTCGAGGTCGGACAATATGATGCGGAGAACAATTTTTGGGGCAGCGTTGCCGATTCGGATGCGGATTCGTGGGAAACCGAAGCGGAATCGTGTCACTTTGGTGATGCTGACGTCGGTTCTCCGTCGGTAATGCTAAAACCGCAACTAACAACTAACCTAGAGCGAGCTCGCGTTGCGATTGCGCGGCTCGAGGAACTGTTCAACATTAATCCCCATCTACAAAATCAGGAAATTATGAAAAAGCTTATGCTGGTGTACAAAAAGTGTCGTTTCCTGGATCGACTGATGAATACGAGCTTTTTCCACGAGTGCCATTTTATGGGGCTGGTGGAACGAGTACGCAAGTCAAACAATCAAACCACGGCCGAAAGAATGCAGGACCAGAAGAATCGGCTCTTTAATCAGAGTGCATCCTGTTCGAAAACGACTACCCCGACAGCCAACACACCGGAGGTAGTGAAGACTTATCCGATGCAGAGGGCTCTATACAGCCCAAGCACACCGGAGATAGTGAAAACTTATCCAATGCAGAGGGCTCTATTCAGCCCGAGCACACCCAACAGTCCATCAGTAAGTAGCCCCACCGAAAAGCTGGAGGGAAACGATAACGCCAACTACAACGTCGGTATCGCCAACATGGAGCTAGACTACGTGAACATCATGTGCATGAAGATAAACGAAGATGGGGAGACAGATCTCAACAATACCAGCTCCGTGTTTGATCTAGCCCAAGGCGGATCTGAATCTGAAAAACGGGATGAGGAAGATAAAGAAACCGGAGAGCAGCTGTCAAGGGAGTGTGTCTCGGCACGGCTCTGCTCGCTGCTCAAGAGTCAGCTCATAAAAGTGCTGGAAGAGATTAACGAACGGTACGGACTGGAGGATCCTTTCAAAGAGATTATTTCGGTCGTAGAGCTCAAGACGCCGACACTTGCCTCGATGCCACCCTCGTGGACACCGTCTCCGGCCGGTACGCCCGAAATCCCTGGCAGTACTCCAGATCCGGTTGCAACGAGCTCACCAGCCGTTACTGACACCGATATGGTACCATCTTCGCCGTCAGGCATTGCATCAGAAAGCTTCCAGATAGTCGAATCGGCCCCAACATCACACAAGTTTCATTTAACAATATTTCAAACCAGCAATGCACAAAGCTTTTATAAAGCGGTACAGCGGGAACATTGGCTGTTGCGAACGGCTTTACCACCCGGCGTGTGGGTTAGAACATTCGAAGATAGGCTGGATTTGCTAAGCGTTATGATCGAGGGCCCCAAGAAAACGCCATACGAGGATGGTTTGTTTTTGTTCGACATTCAGCTTGGGCTGGATTATCCGCGTGCTCCACCGTTGTGCCATTATATCAGCTACTGCACCGATCGATTGAATCCAAACCTGTACGAAGACGGTAAGGTGTGCGTTTCGCTGTTGGGCACCTGGTCCGGTAAAGGTACGGAGGTTTGGGGACCGTCCAGTACGCTGCTGCAGGTGATCGTGTCCATACAGGGATTGATTTTGGTTTCGGAACCATACTTCAACGAGGCGGGCTACGAAAAGCTCCGAGGTGAGTGATCGATGATTGAGGGTCGATCCCCCAAACGGATTTCGTATGAAACAGGCTAATATTTATTGTATGTTTATGGTTTGAACAAATCCAGGTTCGCAGCAGGGTAAGGAAAACTCGCGAATGTACAACGAAATGGTACTACTGAAGCTGGTGCAATCAATGACCAAGTTGGTGTCCAATCCACCGGAAGTGTTCCGAGATCAAATATTAACCCACTTCCAGGCGTGTGGCCAGCGCATGTATCATCGGCTTATAACATGGATGGAGCTGTCCGACGATTATAACCGTCGGACTAGCGTTACGGAACAAAACGGTAATTTTTTCCAGAGATATCCTTCAAGAATTGTTGTGTTATTTATTTAAAACATTTATTTTTAGAAAAAGAATCAATCGCATCTCATGATTCGACTGCTTCGCAATTGAAAAATGCTTCATTACCCGTTGCCAGCCAGGCAGATACTACTACTGAGGAAGAATTACAGTCAGCAGCCAGCTTCCCTATGGTTCCCCGGCCAGAATTTCCGCTCATTCCAGCAAGCCGCGGATTTTGTCTCACGCTAACCGGTCTATTGGTGTCGTTTCAAAAGCAGCTGCAACAGTTGTCACCCATACCGTCGGCACCACTAGCGGACGGTAAATAACAACCGGAATCGGAACGAACTATGTATTGTTGCTATTGCCGATGTTCTTCGGTAGGTTGTGTTGTTGCGGTGCCTCTAGTTCATACTCCGAGCGCAGCATGAAACTCTTAAATATTCTGCGAAACGGAACACTGGCACTAAGGGATAGCTTTACTAGTTACAACGTTGCATAAATGAATACGCACCCATGATGTGGAATACTTTTAGAACATTTTAAATGGCTTGCGACTGTCTCTTTGTAAGCGATGGCACGAGCATTTTACAGCGTCACGTTTTTGTTATTCATAAGAAAATAATTATTTCGGGCGCCCGTTGGGAAGGTCGATAGCGGCGCCGGTCTTAAATGGCAGGACCGAGGTTCGAATCCCATACGAGCCGTTCCCCCGTTGTGAGGACTGACATCCAACTACGTGGTATCGATAAGTCGTCTGGTAAGCCAGAAATATGGCAGGCAAAATGGAGTAGGTCATTACGCCAAAGAAAAAGAATTATTTCGCACGAATGACTAAATGCCAACGAAGTCGTGGTAGAATCTCCATGTTATGGCATTCGTTACACAGCAACATGTTGTTTCATCATCTGCCACTATTCTGTTATGATTGCCAGTGAATGCAGTCGTCATAGTATTATTTATCTTTAGGCAACGAATACGTTTGTATAATTCTAAGAAATGTTTAGTTCCATGCTCGCACATATCACGGGTCATATTCCTTAGCTGATTAGTATTGTGTGATTTTTTTTTATATGAATAGGCACTTAATTTCTAAATGATACATTATTTATTGCTTTCATTCTGCCAGTTTATCTCATCGCATTACTGCATTTATTGTCTAGCTATTGTGCTGAAATATGTTATGCAGCTCATCGCTATCAAAGATCTGCTGCACATTTGGCGAGTACTGTGTGTAGGAAGTAATCGATTCTTTTTGTTCCAGCACATGGAAGAAAATTGAAGTGGAAAGAATACTGAACATTCCATACAAACGAGCTGCAACGGATTGCTATTGCAAAACAGAAATTCACTGTTTCGTAAATAGCACTGTTGGTGATTGATGGAAAGCAAGTATAAACCCGAAATCTCATAAAATGCTGTGCCTATAATTAAATCAATTACAATTTACCATACACTGTACGAAACGGAATGCTAATGCTCACAACAAGAAGGAAAAGACGTTCTATTGCGTTGACACGTAATTGGATCTGTATTTTAATCCTAGTAGGGGGAGGGGGAAAGTCACCAAAACTGAAACGAAATCAAAACCAAATGCTCCTAAAATAGCATTATTATTAGCAAAGAACAATAACTTAGATACTAGAAGAAAAGAAAAAAAAACTGTTGCAATGCACAACTCGCAAACGAATGGTAGAATTGTTAATACTATACTTACCAACACCTAGCATATACTTCTTTGCGCGGAAAAGTGGGAAATGTTGCAAGTTAAAAATTACAAAGAAATAATTGCATAAGCCAGTGAGCATTGAACATGAATGCATGCCTGTGTAAAACAACCACAGCCTAAAGCTGGATTCAAGCTTATCGCATGGCCAACATTGGCATCTGCATGAGGAAGAACGCTATATGAATCTCACTGTTGAAGCTGTTTATGAAGTTCCTTCCGATTCCGCTAACCCCATAATAGAGTTGGAATAGCAAAACTCCAAATACATTCTACTGAATGCAGTAAAATACACATACGAGGCAAGCACATACTATATGAACGCACATCAAAAGTTAGAAGATACAGTACGCTGCGGTGAAAACATCTTTTAAAACCACAATCCGAGCCCTTTTAACGGACTAGCCGTAAAGCCTAGTTAGCGCCTTTGGGAGTGTCGATCGCGGTATACGGAGTTTGCAATTGAAATGATGAGAACGGCAGGTGCAATACCGACAAGCAAAGCATCTTTTCAATTTGCTTTGGCGGTTTGTGGACAAGCTTTACGGGATTAGAGTGGCTTGCCAAATGAAATTGGTTAAAAAGATTGTGCAACAAAGCAGAAAAAAAGAAGACTGTGTATTACGAAGCGTCCGGCCTGTGGGCGTAGGAGGAATGTAGGAAAGATTTTGTAAAGGGAAGTCACACCCTGGCAGAGTATTTTTGTTTATCGATATCAGAGGCTTATCCGAACAATGCGCGTGTACCTTATCATTAACCCGCTATCAACTGTTACGTATTGCATGCAGTCTGAAAAAAACAAGGTGTTACTTAATGTATGTATCTTGTAATTTCAAAAATCAAACCCTCTATATCCCGTTTGTACATAACAATTTACATCCATCTTTTTTTTCGTAACCGTTTCCCTATAGAAAAACCCATTTGGAAATTTTGTTTCTATATGCGGTGCATTAAAATCTATTTACATAAATGAATCTATTTAAAACTGCCTCTGTTGCATTCAGATCTACCAGGAATGATGGGACGGATAAGGAAAAATGAAAACTTGTACAAGCAGATTGATAGTAAAGCAAGAAAAGTAACAAATTTAAACGTATCGACTCAGTGTTGAAATAAAAAAATGGATTATCCGGCGCGTTGATCGAAATTCTTGCAAAAACAAAAAAAAAACGCATAACGTAATAAAATGAAAAACGGATTGGAAAGTATGTAGTGCTGATTTCATGGGTTCATAGAATTATTTCCAGTGTTTTAGTTTTATAATGAATATTCTTTTTATCTCTCATCGTTCAATTTTGAAACAATTACTATCAGAGATACTAATGTTTCCCTTGAGAACCGTAAATGTTCTACAACATTCACAATTCTATATTATCTATTCAAAAAGTAACGCTTTTTTAGTTTAGTAAAGTTTGATTTTGTTTTAACGTGACTATAAAGTGTGCATTTCAAATGGTTACACACAGCAAAATTTCTTTAATCGACCAGTTATGGTATCATGCAATCATATTCGCCCCTATACATTCGAGTATGCTCTTTTCAGCCGATGAACAATTGGATTAATTCAACTACGAGACCTGCTGACAATGAAATCCAAGAGTTCGCCTGTTACGATCGTTAGTCGCGTTAGGGCAACATCGTACGCAGGAAAAAAAAGGTGCCGCGAAGAAGTAAACTAACCGGAAATGGTCGGAGCAAGGAAAATGAAACGAAATCGCTAGAGGAAAAAAAACCCCAGTGCACAAAAGATTCTGTTTTCAAGCATCATTTAATAATCCGTTTGTACATGTTGGATGGTGTGTATGTACAGCATGTGTCTGCAAATGTTGCAGCAGTGATGTAGGATGGACTTTCAATAAATAAACCGGCACGATGGTGATCCGGAGCGGTGCAAAACAGAAAGCAATAACGATAGTACGCATCCCGTCCGGGAGGATGCTGTTACATTTGGGGTGGTTCCTGTGTGTTTTGTGTGCATGTGAGTGTTGTAATAAATTAACTGAGCCCACCATGGTGTTTGGTACGGTGATATGTAGGTGTAAGTGCCCGTATGTGGTGTGCAAGTGCTTGTTGCAATCGCTTTACTTCTTGAGCGAAGCAATGAACGGCTCCAGCAGGAAGATCAGCTCAACCTGTCCCTCCACATCCAGCTTGTCCTGGGCAAGGGCCTCCTTCGCGGGCATAGCGCCGGTACCGAGGGCGAACATGATGTCATCCTCCATGGTAAGGGTGGCTTCCGCCGCACCGTCCGACTCAGTCAGCTTCACAGCCTTCAGATCCAGCACCCAGGTCTTCACAACCTTACCGTTCTGCTGGATGCGGAACTTGTAGATCTGTTGCACCTGACGGTTGTTCGGGTCGATGGTCTCCAGGCGCTTAGCAATACGCTCAAAAACGGCATCGGACTTGAGGGCCATTGTGAAGATGTTGGGGTTTTGTTTGACGGCGGTTAGCTTTAAAGAAACACATCATTGGCACAAATCAGCAACAAATTCGCTAAAACTCCTACGCGGCACTACGCTCTCAGTATGTCACAATCGTAAGCACAGACAGATGATTCTGCCGGTAGTCACTTTACCACAGCGTAATGAAGCGGATCTGATGTACGCTGCGAAACGGAAGAATTGCCACCGACCGAGCACACGCTTTACTTACCGATAACTGACGGACACTGGGCGGTGGACAGTACCAAACTGATGAACTTGTCGCGGATGGACGTTCCTATTTAAACACAACCCATTGCAACGTGGACGAATGCTGTGTGTAGGTAGCTCCAGATAGGAGAGCATAGGTCGTGATATGGACAGCACCAGTGCAACGCTGAAGGGGGTAGGTGGTCGATGCGTGTGGAGAAATGTTCGTTATCACAAAGGGAACCACGAAGAGGATCTGCACCGATCCAACCAACCAACCGGGGAGCGAAGGCTTAATTCGATAGATTAGACTACACAATGGGCGATATCGTCTGTGTTTGGGGTGTTTGGTAGGACAGAAGAGTGCGGATCACATCCAGGGAACCACGGTTAGCTACGGTGATGTGCGTCAGTGTGCGAAATATGACGATACACTCTCCGATGATCTTCGACCTTTGCGGAAAGTGCATTTCAATGTGTGTGATATATGTTCGGCTGGGTACTTAGTAACTGGAGTCTATATTTCGTCTAGTGCGTCCTAATCTAATCCAATGTTATAATTAGTCGGTCAGATTATTGCAACTTTTATTACTATGCAGAATAATTATATTGGTATCTTAATTTTGTACGATTTTTTCTCCTTTAATCTGTACTGGTCTGGTACTGATCGTGAACTAACTTGGAGAAATACCTATGATAACTATAATTACTTATAGCTTAGTACGTCAATCCTGCAATATTGTGGGGATCGAATCTAAAACATCTGTTAATTATTACAATTACTTAAACAGGTAATTATTTATGATAATTTAATTACAAGTGTATTTTGTCTCTAAAAATTGTCTTTGTCATTACTTTCTTTTTTAATTTTACGACTAGTTAACGAAAAGCCTTGTAACGATCTGGTTATGCACGATGAAACCGTCAAACCACAAGATACCATTCATTGTAATGCGGATACTATTCTTCGGTATGTAAATTGAACAACTACATATACTACATATAATATTACTCTATCTTTATTATTTATTTTTCCTAAGCCTAATCTGTTGCAATATTGCAGCCAAAAAGCTCTTCTTTTTCTAGACCGTAAAGTATTGTTATTATTTAATGATTTTTTGTCACTTCTCTACACAGATTAGCCACGCAAGATACTAGAAGCAAGACAAGTAAGGGAAATTGTACCAAAAAAGCAGCCGCCATTAATATTGCTGATTCAGGCTAAGGTGTGGAACCATAAATCAAAATCAAAAGTCTGCCGAACCACGATAACAAACTAATGTGCTGGAAAATATATCTCCTTAAATCCGGTTAGTGACATAGAGATACTAGACTTTTTTACTGCTCTATGCTGTTTTAATTCCGTTTTTTACCACTTGTAGTAATTTGGCGTTTAAAATTGTTTCACTTGGTTCTGAATTGATTTGTTTAAGTAGAACATTAAATATTGTTACGCGTTAAAGAAACATTAATGCATAGGGGTGTTGATCCTAAGCAACTGATTTTACTTCAAACCGCCACGATAAGATAAATTCGAAAAAAAAACAAAGCATGACTCCTTGCCATATAAGTAACACTAATCATCCCCTCAGTCCGAGCGTTGAAATTAATTATCTTTTCAATCGTATCGCTGGTGATTTGGCCGATGTTTCTACTCTTACTTTTTTGTTGCATTTATTCACCACGCTTCAATGTAACTGCATCGTACCAACGTACTCCACACAATCGTATTCGAAAACCAACTCCAACCATTACTCAGCTGGTCCAGCGGTAACTCGTTCGATATGAAAAATACAGATACGGGCTCAATCGGCAGGAGTTTATCAGCGGTGCACTAAGTACTAGGGGTTGAACGCAGGGCTTCACAGATTATCGTATCTGTACATTGAGTCCAGTTTTCGGGTTGCCGTTTATTCAGCAGCACAACCCATACAGGCTTCCCCCAAGCTGGTGGGATTAGCGGATGGATTCGAACTTTGATCTACGCTTTGTTTATACCCATGCTCTTACAGTACGTTCGAAATTGCCTTAAGTAGCTAAGACGTATGGTTAATGACTAATAAAACTGCCAAAAAATTGATCATTTTACTTGATTTTAAGTAACAACTTAGTTGAAGGTAATGTTGATTGAGCAAATAGCTCAACACCAACCAGACACAGTGCAACAAGAACATTTTGAAACACTTTTGTTCTTGATCATTCTATTCTAACTGCACCAATAACCCTAGGAAGTTATCTGGCACAACTACATGTAGAAGTCGTTAAACCATAAATCTATCACAAGTGGTAAATTACGGAAAGATTAGTTTAATTATGATATCGATCATTGATTGCACCTATCGTATGCTTATTTGGTAAATACGTTATCACCAACGATTGATTGATTAGTTTAAGTCTTATTTACAATCGTTTGATGGTTATTTACCAAAAAGATGCTCATTCACGTTTACAATATTTGAAGCTTAAAGTTTTGGAGTTGATGGTTATCTATAATAGTTGCATATTGTGTTTTTTTTTTCGAACGGCCAATTCAAATTATACTAATATCAGACCATCACGAAATCGGATAGTCAGTGCTTGGCTACGAGGAAACGGCTCGGATGGGATTTTGGTTCCAGTGCGTCGTGTTGAAGTAGGGCACCGTAACCATTACACCATCTAGATGTGTATTTTGTTTATTGATTGATAATGAATATTCTGCATATTTTCAATAACGTTACAATTACTAAAACTTGAACAATCCATTTAGTTGTTAAACACTGCTAAAACTTTGGCTAAAACTATATTTACCACATTTAACTGCATTAATATGAATATTGTGTACGATATAATAAAATGACTTGTTATTATATCGTACACAATTATACATTGTTATAAGCTCTAATTCTAACTTTCTTATCATTCAGGCGTTTCCGAGATTATCTAAAGAAACCTCAGAAATACTATGAGGATAAACATGAGTAGATTTGAGTACAATGTTTTCCTACTAGTTGATAGATGGCGCTAATGTTTTCACGTGCAACAGTTGTGGCATTATTTACAAAACTCTGTTATTTTCATGTTGAAAATATTTTTATTTATTTATTAAGATTGTGTTGTGCGGATCATCATCGGGAATTAAACGAAGCCCAGAAAATCGGTTATTAAAGTAAATAAATCTTATTAAAAATCTTATATATATTATATAAATCATTTTAAAATGACACTATAGCATGCTGTACAGAAATGAGGTCTGTTTAAAGATTGAAAAATGCATGCTTGTTGTATCAGGTGAAAAAATTGCAAATAAATATTTTGAGTACTTTGAGTGGTTCAACATTTTGTAAACAGGAAAAAACTGTAATAATGAACGGAATAATTGAAACAAATAATATTCATGTGTACGACGAATTGTTTGAACAGCTGTAAATTCAGCATAAGTTCACTACCGCCATCTGGTGGATTTAGCGGAGACCCAAACCATAGCGCATAAAAACAAAAACCTCTTTTGACCGTATCTCATCGGCATGCTCGTACCATCGTTTCAGTTGGATCCGGCTAGCGCTCACGCGCACTTCGATTACCTCGTGCGATTTGAATTCGTTTCCGAATTACTTCATGTTACGATAGTTCGCTCTATAGTGGAATAATCATTTCGGTGCTTAAAGTAAGTGCAAGATAAACCACAACGTTTGAAGAGTTGTGCGTTAATAAAATATGTTAAAATGATGATTAGTTTCAACATGAAAGCGTTTTCCGAGAGGAGGTGTAAGAAGTGAAAAGTGAAAGCAGAATACAAACACCGATAAATGCGTTGTCTGCCTTTCGATCAACGTTTCAGAACCGACCCAAACAATGTCGTCCGATTGTGTACGACGCATTATGTGACGCGTGTCACAGTTTTCGTTCATAACGAGTTCCAAAACAACCAAAGCAGCTTTACCCACAAAAAAAAACTAAGCTCTCCACAATGGGGTGCCGTGCTAGTATTGGGGTTGAAATGGGGTGGCTAAAGGGTGTCCAAGCACGACAACCTGTTGGCGGTGGGTTTGTTTGTTGTCATCTTCGTATCTCATCCGCTCCGTCGTCGAGCGCTCGCTGCGCGTGATCGTGATCGGGATCGACACTCATACGCATAAAGGGTAAACTGTTCGATCAAAGCCTTCCAATGTGTTGGAGGCAGTTTGGTGGGGTTTATTTGATTAGATAGCGATTACAAAACAAAAAATAAAAAACGGAAATATCCAAAAACTGTATAATTTTCTATTCACGGATAACTTATGCTTGTCGCGAAACGGAAAGTCTTCCAGCCGGCTCGAAACCTGAATTAGCAGCACTTGAGTTTGAGTTTCATCTCCGGCGTATCACACCATATCGGGAAATATATCTCTCGCGGCAAAAAATGCACACGAACGCAGACAGCGTTCGTCCGTCGTAGTGCTGGCCGACCTGCGGGTTAGACGAGCAAAACGTGTCTTAAAATAACACTCCGCGTTTCGTAACCCAACCGATCACAGGTTCTAATGTGGCCGTGTTCGAGAAGCTATAGCTCTGACCGAAGAACGTTTTTGTGTGTCGATCGCGGGCGTTGTAACTGCGAATTCCATCCAATTCGGCAACAGTTAGTTGGCGGATGTTAGGGTGTTAGTTTTTTTTTTCTCGTCTCGTTTATAATTGTACAGTCCGGGTATACCCGGGGTGTTGATGTGATACGTGACGTGCATTCTCGTGCTATAGCGGCAACGTCGTAGCACACGCAGTTTGGCTACAACGAGGCGTGAGTATTCTTCTATTTACGGTCCCACTTATATGGTGGTGCGAGTGCAATTGAGCATTTCAAATCCATCTCCATCCGCCAGACAGTGGGTTTTTTTTTTAAAAGAAACAAACATTCGTGAGCTAAAATATGACAATGTGTAGGAACGCGGCGTCGTAACTGCGAAGGCTGCAACATTGCAAGCAAGTGCGTCAAGCTGTGAGTGTAAGTATATGGGAGAGAAAAAGAAAGCAAGAATGTAAAATGAGCGTAACTTCATTTTATCGCTCTCCCTGCCGCTCGCTCACTCTCCCACACGCTCATCGCAGTAAACCGAGATATTCGCTCGTGTTATCACGCATCCAATATCCGCAAAGCGCGCGCTACAGTCTGTATATTGTTCGCCGTGAACGCACTGATCACGGTGCGGTTTCTGGACCTCCGGTTCCCCGGTGTCGAGTGTTTGTAGTGTAGTGTAAATTAAGTGTACGCAGAAACGAACGGACTGTGTGGCGGGGAAATCCGTCAATCAGCTAGCAAGTCCCGGGAGAGGTCGTACGCCAAAAGGGTTCGTTTCTTCCGCGCTTTGGAGTGTGTGTGTATGTTTGATAGGAACCGGCTAAGAAGGGACCGTCAAACCCGGAATTGATGTGTATGGCGTACGAGATAGACTGTGGCCGGTCCGTGCTTATCAGTGCTATCGGTGGGCAACGCACACTTTCAACGCACCAAGCTGCAACGGATCGTTTGCGTTGCACCGTTGTTTTTGTGCCAAGCAGATACCATTTCGGTGTAGGTTCTTGTACGAAAAGCGGGTAAACAGTACACAACGCACGATACCATCTTCGAAGGAGTTAAAAGTGATGTGACCAAAGAAGTGAAAGCTCCCTCACCGTTGTGAGGCATTTGTTTTAGAAAAAAAACCCGAAACCCATCGTGTCAAACATCCCGCGTGAAACAGATGTGAAGTTGTTTGTGGTGGATGCTGTTGCATCTTTTATATCGGTCGGTTTGTTCCCTTTCTTTTTTTTCCCCCAGTGTGCATCGGTCAAGTGCAAGTGCAGTTCGGCGGTATGGTTTGCAGTGCAACGTGGCTAACCAACGGGCTCACAGTTGTGTGACATGTTGGCGCCCTATCGGCCGAAGGCGATCACAGGCACACAATGGTAATGGGCGCAAGGGCTGCTCCACCAAACACCCATGTGTGATGATATTTCCTGTGGCGATTGACATTTTTCAGCGCGATTAAAAACACCACCACCGCTTGCGCTATCGGTAAAGGTTCTCCCCCCAGCTTCAGGACCAGTGCCGATAAGATACGCCAATACTTGGCCGGGGTTGCGTTTCGTTGCCGTTTTGGTGTTTGTGTTATTGTTGCGTCTCCAATCAGTGTAATGACAAGCTTGGCGAACGCGTACACCCGTAGCTTGGTTAGATCATTTTAGGGAAGAGAAGAACCTGGAGGCGAGTGCTTCCATATCTCCACGTATCGAAACACAGTGTGTGAAGAATCGGGCATCACACAACGAACGTTTTGCTCGTTTCTGCAAGTGTACGGGAGTTGTTTAAACAGCGTTACGAGTAAGCTGCTGACGGTAAGTCACAAAAGTTCATTAATAATGGGCCACAAATTAATGGTTGGGGATTGAAAGGGGACTTACAGAATCATCACTTCGTTAGCTAAACCGTCCTCCTAATCAGATCAACATTTTAATGAAGAATGGGGCTAAACACTAATGAGGACACGTCGTAAAGCATATTGTGACGTCCTAATTGATAAGGACCTACTGCACTAGCATACGGCAAACGATTGAAGGGCCAGCATGGTTTTTTTTTATCTCACCGGACATCCCGATGTAAACCGGAAACTAACGACCATTTAACGGTTCAAACACACACACGCATACGTTCCAAATGTGTTTCCCGTGTGGGAGTTTTCCGCTTTGTGTCAACAGATTGGGTACACAGCTTTCAGCTGCTTTAACACCTGTTGAGGATGTGCGAAGGAAAAACGGTGTTTGATGGTGTGCAATGAAATTAAATGCTATAAAAATTGGACAAGTCGAAATATGGTGTTTAATATTTCTAGAATTGCTGTTTATTAAACAAGAGTTATACGGGGAGGAAAATCATTCTACTCTTCTTCTTTGGCACTACAACCTCGAGAGGTACTGACTTATTGATACCACCCTAGTTGAATGATCAATCCTCACTACGCGGGAGTAATCCGGATAGGATTCAAACCCCTGTTCTGCCGTTTACGACTGAAGCCGCTATCTTCTCGGCCATCGGACCGGCCGATTATTATTCGGCAAAATCAGTATTGTTCTTTTTGCTGACAGGATCAAAAAGAAAGGGGATTCCAAGGACTTTATTTTATGGAATTGTTTGGCTCCTCAATTTGAATCAATCAGGCGATCTAAGGTGCGCAATAGAACAGTCTGGATGTGATTTGGTACCAGGACTATCGTATGAAAATAGATGATGCTAACAACAAATTTACAAGCCGGTCTTAAACCAACACTCAGGTTGAGATGGCATTCAGTTTTTGTTGGACATTTCTTCTTTTGAGACACCTAAAAACATCTCTCCCTTCAGTAACTGGATGTTTTTAACACTACGAAATTATTTCAAACGATAACATAGATATAAAGCAAAACTGAGAGACAAAACCTTAGTTTTTCGCCAAAATCTGTGTTTTTTTTTAAATCTAATTGAAAAAAACAGCCCAACTTCAATTAACGTTCCATGCGAGCTTCGTCAAAGAGGGAGAATGGATATTTCCATCCACTTCCAATTATGCTCTATAGTGCATAACTCATTTATTCCACAAATTGATTTTCCCGGACTGACGCTGGGAAGCTGTTAACATCCAAAGTGAGCGCTTTTTAAAGAAACGATCTCACCGTAGGAATTTCAATGGTTTTTTGGGGTACGCCGTACGGTGGCAATAATGATGATTTACCGACCCGTTAAAGCGATGGCAGGGCGAAACATTTTTGAATGGTGTTCTCTCTATTCGCAGCACCGACAAAAAAAGAAGATAAGTCATCTCTGGTGTCACTACTGGTACTTTGTATTTATACAGGAAAAAAATGGCACACGCTTATAGGAGGATATTTTCTACGGAGTGTTTATTAGTGCCATATCCATTTGCGGGAGCAGTCCGTTCAGGTGAACAGGCGAATAGTGAACATGGTGTCCGCATGCTGAAACCATCCTAATGGAATTGTGTTGCACAAAAAAGAGGAGAAAAATAAATAGATTTTCGAAGCAATACGAAACCGTGCTGATGGAAACACCTTTCTGCCCAAAATCGTTGCGATCAACGTTTCATTCAAGCGTACGGAGCGAAGCACAAATGGCAATTTGCGCACAGCTCGTCATCGCATCAGCACAAAATGATGAACAATTGACAATGAATTGAAATCGTTTTGATGGTGGAAGCAGGTAACGACCGTGAAATTCACTTCAGATGCAAAGAAGATTGGAATGTCAACGAAATATACAATCTTCTACGCACTCTCGCTATCAACCGGTAGCTGATGGACCGGTTTTATAGAGGAGTTCCTAAACGAACGTGTAAATAAATATGTCCCAGCCATGTGTAGGTAATAGGTAGCACGAAAGGTAACAGAAACCGATTTGCTTTGGGTGTGGGTCACACCCAACCCAAACACGATCCATCACGTGGTCTGTGGAGGCTCGTCCAAAAGGGGGAATTGAAAGTTCTTATACTTTTTCCCTACCATTTACACAATTACGACACGGTTGTGGTGACATTCCGATTGTCACCAGTCATGAGTTGCTGGCATTATAATAATTCCACAACGCGCCTAAAACTTTCCAGCTGATGTGTCGTCGCAACCCTTCAGGTATGGCCCTCCAAGGGTGTCGATCCGGTTTGGGTAATCGGGCATTTCCGTTGACGCTGGAACGCCGGAAGTGAAATCACTCATACATCGCATGCAGCCCAGCACTAGCTGCGGTGTATTGTAATATCCAATGGGGCTTTTCTTTTTCGGTTTGAGCTCCGGGAATTCTAACCCATTACTGAATTAAAGAGTGCCAGCAATACTTCTGTTGCCGTCCGATCTGTTTGTCTTGTAGGGAAAGATAAAAGTGTTTGTATTACGTTACCAAACGTTTAAAATTTCATTCAACTTTTCACCTGTTTTCAAATGCCGGGTGTTTGGATTATGTTTCACCTACCGCGACCTGAATGTGCGTCCCGGTATGTCGGAAAGCAAGGTGCGATGACTCAACCCCGCATGCGTATGACCAATCTTGAGCATGGTCGTTGTGTGCGATGGCATCGATGTGTGCGGGTATTTGATTTCTGACGCATCGCAAACTTACCCATTTGAAGCTGAGTAATACCCCTTTATCTTGCAGCGTACCTATTCTGGAACTCTTTTCCAGCAGGGACAAAACATTTGGGACAGATCAGAGATAGTCTGCTAATGTATATTTCAATTAAGTATGTTTTTTTTAGTGGAGTCCATTATGTAATGATTCAACATTTAACGACTGAACGTACGAACGTGGTGTTGTTTCCGTAAAGCAATGAAAATTAGACCATTTTATTTGAACTTATTTTTTATACTTAATTCACATCCTTTCAATAATGATCTTTGCAATCCAACATGGCCGTTGTTCAAGAAGAATTTAAAGTTATAATGTTTTATTTCACCCCGGGGTTCCATCCAATGGGGATGAAGGACTTTTCATTTCAAATCATTTAAATTTTATTTACTAAAAGTAGTCTGCTTACAGGCTAAACACACTCATTAGTACTTAGAAACTTTATCTTAAAAACAAGAATTAAATAACAAACTGAATAACTATAGTCTTAAACAATGTATAAACAAGAAAAGAAATAAGAAAGATTTCTGTACAAGAGAGAGACAAAGTAATAACGGAAAAAGAAGCACGAAATAAGAGGAAATAATAGGAAGGGAATTGGAAGGAGAGAAGTTTAGTTTTTAGAGGCTTGAGGATGAGAGCCAAGAATGAAAGAAGCAAAAAGTGACCAATTTTTAAGCTATATCTACGATTAGTAGTAAAGGACTCTAGCCATTTTACGCGATCAAAGGCCCCCTAGAATCAGTATAATTGGTTGCCGCAGACCGTGACCCTGTAAGCGGAAGACATAAACGCCATCAAGTTTGTAGCAGTTGATCGGCCCAGCATAAAAACATGCTGTTGGGGACTACATCAATGTCTCTGGATCCTGTGCCAATGTGTTTATTGAAGCATTGTGGGAAGGACACTTTTCCTTTGTTATTATTGAACGGCCAGACCCGTATAAACAAGGACTAAGCTTTCCAAGTAGCCGGTTTCCGGGAATCGGTCAGATGCAGGAATCCGAGTGTCTCGAATTTCCGCGTAAGTCGAGTATCATTTGACACGTTGTTTATGTCGAATATTCAAAGACAAACTATGAATATTTTACGTTTATTTCCACAATTGTCCTACAAATGATCAATATTTCTATGAAAGTGAAGTTATGAAATGCAATAACTTAACACAACTTTACGATATGTAGTTATTAAAATTAAAAAAAAATTCACGGCTTTTAAGAATTGTTTGAAAATTTACAAATTTAAAATTGAAGTCAAAAAAAAAAAACAAAAAACAAACAAAAAATGTCAAATTTTAAAATCCGCGTAACTCCGAATCCGTGTATGTCGAGAACCGCGTAACACGGGTACAGACTGTACAGTCATACGAAGCGGAGAGACGGTCCGGATGCGATTTACATTACATTACAGCACATAAGATCATCATTCTTTATTTTTTTATCATTTTTAAACAATAGTGAAAATGTTTAAAACATGGTTTTCAAATATTTATTAACTTTATCTCACAGCTATACAGTTCTACATATTTACTATCTAAAACCACGTATTCTAATATGTTCCGTAATTGAAGCAGAACATACACAAACGCTCGTTGTTATCGTTAGCGAAACGTAAAGGGAAAACTTTTGATTTCCATATTGCAATGTTTGGTTACAGTTCGTAAAACTCCGATCGTTTTGGCTTTGAAGCAAAACCCCCAGCAAACGTAGAACATTTCATCGGCCTGACGGGGAAAAGTTTTATTGCCCGGTTGGTACTTTAATTGGATCGTCAAAACATGGCAACAACAAGACCCGGGCCTCGCATGTAGTTCGATGCCTTCGTCGTTACCTTCCCAATTCGGGTATGTGTGTGTGTTCGTATGTTTCGCGGTAAAATATTCATTCTAACCTTCACCTTAGCTCCCGGTACTTTGTGTGTTTATGTTTCGCGATTTGGATTGCTCCATCCGCCGGGGGGATATGGTTTTATGCCACTCTTATGCTTGCGAAGGGAAATGGAGCATCGAACACAGGTGGGTTGTGTGTACAAATTTAATAAACTCCCGGTATAACCACCCCCCAATGGTTATGGCAGGCGTGAAAATGCTTTCTTGCCCATCTCGGTCCCTTTTTTCCTTTTCGTTCTCTATCTTCTCTGTATCGTTAGTAACACTGACCCAATAATATGCCTTCTACACACCTGCCGATCCATGTTTATCCGAGCTCACGCAAAACGGATGCATCTAGCAAGGGAAAGCCTTTCGGGAGATATAGTTTGTTATGGTGGTCAATATGTAGCGTGCGAGGTCACTCCAGTCCCGGGGTTCGTCTCAATTTACATCCATTAATCTTTGCCCTCTTCCTCGTCGGTCATGCGTGTGCGTTTGTGTGCGTGCTATAAGATTTTCGGTGGCCTTTTCCAGCTCGGAGAGAACAGCTTCGCTTTCGGTAGCAAACATGTCAGTAGAAGCGTTAGTGTGAGGTTGATAAAATTAATTTACCTCAATTAACAACAAGCCGGTCGTGGAAGAAATATGTACGTTTGTGTGCCAAGGGAAGGCAGTTCGTTCGTTCGTTCGTTCGTTGGTGAAGATATTTTGCCTTTTCATGTCAACGTCGGTACGAGATGCAAATAAACGTCTGTGCGCGAGATCTACACCGAAGAATAAGAATCTCCGTCAGCCGTAAACCGTGCGCAGCAGATTGACCAGCTTTTAAACACTGTTCATCCAACTAAATGCCAGATCTAGCGCAACACCGGCCGGGTCACTGCCGGGGACGGAAAATCTTCGCAAACAAATAGCGCTCGCGGACAAGGGAGCTCGCACCAAAAAGGGCAAAGATATAGAAGACATTGTTGGACACCGGCGGAAGGAGATAAACAAGAATACTGCTGCTGTGCAAATATCGTGTGCCCCGATTGGGGTTGGAAGATTGGCTATCGTCGTGTTGTTACGGTTGCACCGGCCCCATCATACGGTCATCATATGTGCGCAGTATGTGACGATACTGATAAGACACCGACACCATCGGCGAGTTGGTGTGAAATCGTGCTCAAGCACACAGATGCGCATTCTCATGCAATCTTTCCGCGGGCTCTAGCTGCTAGCAAACCACGATGTTGGAAAATGATTATTTGCGAAGCATTTTGCATGGTTTGATAATTGCTCTTCCCTCTTTTTTCTACAGCTCTGAGGAATTCAAATTACACATTGTCAGCAAATGGACTACAAAGAAGAAAATTAAATTAAATACAAAATTAACTACGAAATTGACAGCTATTTTCAGTGAATGAGACTTGAGAAAAATTACTTGTTTTTTACTCATAACAGGCTAGCCAGTTTGAGTACGGGGAAACGCGGTTCGGATGGGATTCGAAACCCCGATCCTGCCCCTATGAAGATCCCGCACCGATATCTCCTCTGCCACCGAGCCTTTGCCTGGGTTATACTTAGCCATTTGGGATACTTTCGGTCTAATGGCAAAAATGGCTCCATACACTACGTTGAATAATTAACCGGAACCGCAAAGGCTGCACAACAGCGAGAAGGCAACGTGTGGGCATCATTATTTTCCTTCATTTTACACCTGAGATGTGTTTAATAAGAAGGTGTAAAGCGTGTAATGTGACCACCCGTACGTGTGCGTTAGGTGTGAAAAAATGTTGCTAAAAAAATCTGGGAAAACATCATTACACGGCGCGAGAGAAAACTCTCGGGATTATAGCAAAAAAGAAGGAAAACGTAGAACTATCAAGCGTTTGAAGCGTATTTTTGTTGTTGATGGTAACTTCATAAAACCCTTTACGAAGTTGTTTGGCTAAAAATGTCTACATAATGTAACAGGGATGTGCGCTTTACATATTAAGAACCTTAAACTAGAGCTCAGGTCTATGAGTAAAAAAGACATTACACAGAAAACATAGCAGACACTATACCTTAACTAACTTAGAAGCGGTTTTGTGGCCATATATAGGTCTTTTTGAGTGTTTAGTAAGTTGTATGACTTTAACATTTGTATGACCAACCGAGTACACCCGGGATAAGGTGCCCTTTCACGGTTCGGAGAAGGAAATGTCTCCCAACCAATGTGAATTGCATATCTCATTAAGTTTAGATTTAAGATCATAGTTATAAGCAATACGGCCTGGCCGTAACTGATGAATAAAAAAAAAAAAAAAACATTTGTATGACAAGATTACTGGAACAGAAATCTACGTCTAAAATGTGTCTTCAAGAAATTCCAAGGCCTTAATATTCTTTTAGGGACAATGCAGTTTACCTCTTACAGGAGAGACAAGGTAACGGATATTTCAGTAATCTTACTTACTTATCTGGCGCTACAACTGTTTCGCGGTCTTGGCCTGCTGCAAAAGTCCTCACGGTCGAGCGCATGCATCTGCCAATCCATTATCCGGGCCTTCGTGGCGGACGCATCAACGCCATCGGTACACTTCAGTTTGGGCCTGTCACGCCTTCTCTGTCCATGTGGACGGTCTAAAAAGGTTTCTACGGGTTGTGTCGTCCGGTGCCATTCTTATGACGTGACCAGCCCACCGGTACGACAGTGTGGTCGTCGTACAACTCATAGAGCTCGTCATTATAGCGGCACATCCATGGTCGAAAGTATGTTATTCTATCAGCTACTGATCTGTTACTAATTGTTAACATACTACACCAGATAATACTTGCAAACTTAACTATAGGACGGAAAAGGCTGTCGAAAGAGCCCCTTTCTCGCCAGAAGAGGCTCCAATGAAAGTTGAACTTTTTATAACTCTCCCCTCGCCTCACATTGATGGGTCGCCCTTTTCATTTCGCTAACGGCTACCATAAGGCTAAATACACCACTGGAAAGGCTTTTGTACAGTGCCATGATTTTAAACCAAACGGATCTTGGAATTTGTTGGACACACGTATTGCAAAACCTGAAACACTCTTCTTGGGCTTTGGTTGGTTCCTTTCATGTGCTCATTTGATGTCTTAAATGAATAAAACATAATTGAATCATATCTTAAATTTTTAAAAATGAAACGTTACACTCAAAAGGATCAATCAGGTAGTTATAGTTTTAAAAGGATTAAGTTATTTTCACGAATCCACTGCTTTGCTCAATGCGCATAAGGAATCTAATCCTTTTCACTATTAAACCACATTGTTTAATACAGAATTCCATTTCTTCAATGACATGTTCCCGGAACACTACCAGCTGCAGATGATGGAAAACAAAAACGAGAGAAAAATTCTTCAAATGCATTAGACTGCAGAACATAAAAACGAGTCTAACCATATGAAAATTCTTGCACCTTACCACTCCTCTTCTTGCATTATGGTTGGTGAGCACAACATGTGCTGATTCACGGCAAAACCATCATCCGGGTCAAAGCATAAAGATGCACTATGACAACGAACGTTTTTTGTAACCGCACGGAGTGAGAGCATATCATCGTACGATTACTTGCTTGCCAACTTTCATATCAGGCGGTACGTTGTTCGACATCCACCATCCGTCGAATGTTTCCACCATTTTCCATTAAAGTAAATGCGTTCTGTTACGAGATAGGGGTGCACTATAATCGTTCGGCACGAACCACCTGACCGGTACATCTCCCATTCAGGGTTTTTCGTGCGCTACATCTTCGATAAAATTCCAGCGTGCCACGGGTGAGATGGACGATGGCCAGATTTAGCTTCACAGCCTTTCAAGTGTTTCATTCTTCAAGTGTTTCTCCGCGAGTGTGGGCTGCAGAAGTACAAAAATAGTAACTGAACAAATCGGTGTGCTTTAAAGAGGGGCATGTATTTACTGGGGCAGGCAGCACCCGAATACCTTTGGCCATATGTACAAGCTTAACGGAAAATTATGCAAAACACAATTCAATTACCAGTCTAACGTCTTTGCGTCGTAGGACTGAACTATCGGCACGAACGATGCTAAGCGCTCGGGTTAAATCCAGCTGGGATTAGTCCTACCAGTATTGAGCTATTTTATAATGAACTGTAAAAGGTGTGTACCGACGATAGCAAATTGGAGCGTTGCTCAGGTTTGAAATTAGCTGAATTTAAATTATGTTTACTGTGTCTTGATGCATTAATTAATTACTTCAGGGCAGGGAACGGGGGGTCTTTTGTTGAGAATCATAAATATTAAAGTGAGCTAGATGAAATTGAAAGTATCTAAAAATCCACCAATTTCTTTGTCGATTTACGTTTTAAAGCCATCTAGCTCAATTTATCCACCGGCACTTTCCCATCATTTGTCGCTTTCTTTCCTGGCGAGTTGCTATTAATTTGTTACACCGGTTCGGCCGCGCGCGCTTCAGTGAAGCGTTGGATGAAGCCATTCCCGGTACCGATGGAAGATGCACCGATACGTCTCATTTCCTTCGATTTCGCTACCATTCGGAGACCGGGTACCGGACACTAATTGGCAAACGGGGGCTATCATCATCCACACAACCATCCGTGGATGACTTTGCGCGCCGTAACTTTGTTTCGCACCTTTTCGTATCGGTTTGTGTAAACAACGTTTAACGCCGAGATGCTGATAGCTACCTATTTTTTCTCGCACGTTACGCGCTGTTGCTACCATGTACAGACTAAACGATTTTCAAGATCACACTCGGAAGCCGCCAAGCGTTTATCTCAGGTTTGGTTCGGTTCCTGCATTTGGCAGGGTAATGAAAACTTTCTCACTGGCACGACGAAACTGCTGGCCCTGTTTGCGCGTGTGTGTCCCCATCGTCCCGAAGGGCTGTGTTCTATGGTGTGGTTCGTCGGTTAGATACAACTTCTATCGAATGCTAAAGGGTGTGCTTAAAAGCTTAATGTGTTTCGTTTCATTTCTTCTCACCAACAGAACGATCGCGAGCGGGCAGATATTTTGGGGTTACGAACAAAAACCCACAGTACGATGACGATTACGGGAAGCAGCAATGGTGCCAGTGCTGGTGGCGGTATGAGACCCCTGAAGGTGACGACCGTCGGGGACGGTATGGTCGGGAAGACCTGCCTGCTCATCACCTACACGCAGAACGAATTCCCCAGCGAGTACGTCCCGACCGTGTTCGACAACCACGCGTGCAATATCAGCGTGGACGGGGCCGATTATGCGCTTACCCTGTGGGATACGGCCGGCCAGGAAGATTACGAGCGATTGCGGCCACTCAGCTACCCGAACGTAAGTAGCCATTTTTCGTACCTTTTTTTGGTTTTTTGCTCCATTCCGCTGTTAAACGTGGTGGTTTTCTTTTTTTCTTAAAACTATTTCCAGACCGATTGTTTTCTCATCTGCTACTCCATATCGAACCGCACATCTTTCGATAACGTGCTGTCCAAATGGTACCCAGAGATAAGACATTTTGCACCCTCCGTTCCGATTGTGCTTGTCGGTAAGTGTGACCAAGCGTTCACGCCTCGATTCCCTTCGCCGAGGGTCATCTTTCGTGTGTTGGTGTGTAACTTAGTTGTCTAACTTTGCACTTGTTTTCCCATTTTTCCCCTGCGCGCGATACAAATAACCTTGCTCTGGGTCATGATAACGGCTGCCGGGTCGTACCCACACCTGTTCGAATGTTCGTGCGGTAGGCACCAAGAGCGATCTGCGAGTGACCGGGTCGGAAAAGTTCGTCACCACGGCCGAGGGCAAGAAGCTGAAGCACAAAATCAAAGCCTACGCGTTAGTGGAGTGTTCCGCGAAACGGCAGCTCAACCTGGCGGAAGTGTTCGACGAAGCGGTCAGGGCTGTGGTGAAGAAACCGCACTCAGGATCACGGAACTGTACGATACTATAGTTTAGACGTTAAGGTGGTTAGCTAGATTTGACCATAGGGGACTGTAGTGGAACGTTTTTTGTTAGGGTTTGAGATGTAAAATGTGTACTCACGATGCAAAGGCGCGGTTTTCAGGTGTACATTAGTCGACTGTTAGCTAAGGAAATGGTACGTTTTGCTTGACCACATCATCACCACCACCACCCCCGGCATTATAGCTCTAACGGTGCGCAAGAAACTTTATTGCAGTATTGGTTATAATTATGTAGCAGTACATGTTGTACGCAAAATTGTATTACCAGATGCTACACACATCTGGGAATTATTTTAATTCGGAACCCAATCCCATTTGCTCTGTTGGGGATGTCTGCCATAATCTGTCCGGTGGAAAAGAATGGCTGTATTTTTTGCGGAAGTATTCATACACAGCATTGGGGAAGTACGTTAAAATCCCATTAGGCACTCGTTTTCTGACAAAAGCAAAACAGCTTTTTTACGGCCTTTTGTTAGCAAGTGAGCTACAGAGCTACTATCACCACCACTTCACAGCGATAGTGATTCACCTAGCGAATGCTATTGAGCGATTAACTAACAAACCGACGAGTTAGCACAAATCAAAAAAAGATTGTTAGAAAATATTTACAGTGATAAAGGGAGAGAGAACGATTGTTGCGTTATAACTGAAAGGGAATTGAGAATCAGGTACACCCAGGATTGGCAACAAAAGGCTTACACGTGTACGGAGTGCTTGTTTTATATATATTTGTTAAATAAACTAGTCATTTTAAGCCGAATACAGCTGGTTTCATTTATTATTCCCTTTTCTTAGAATTTTTGACGAAAGAAAACATTTTCAAAATAGAAATTGGAAAAGAGCGTAAGTTTTTTGTTTAAAAATGTGTTACTTATAGTAACATAATCAAAATCATATTCATATTCCATTTACGAAAATAACCGTTAACGGTTTTTTCAAAATATCAGTTTCGTTTTGGTTTACCACCATGCAGCAAATTTTATTGAAAAACCTACAACGTCCAACACAGAACCTTACAATTGTCGCACATTGACATTTATTCTAGTCAACAATAATAATCGCGCGCATTTATCACGTAGAGGCATTCCCAGCATTCTCGCTGCCGTTGTTTTCTAATTTGTTTCTGTCTTTGTGTAAAACCAAGTATTAGTATCATATCCCGAGAGTAATAAGCTACCATGCAAGCGTTTTTAAAAACAGGTCGTACAACTGGAGACAGTTCTGCCGCTTGTACCAGTGGTGAAAGCGGCACATTAACCAAGCGAGCGAAGCATAGCGTTCCATGGGTAGAAAAATAGTAAGTACGGCTGGTAGGATGTTCGACTGTAGTCTGCTACATGCACACGTCTTCCCTTTAGCCGCCCAAAAAGTGTCGACGATGTGGTCGAACAAGCAGAAGTGGTAGCCGTGCTCCGTGAAAGTCTCTCAACCACGGATCTACCGAATTTGCTGCTGTACGGTCCGCCCGGTACCGGCAAAACCAGCACAATCCTTGCCGCTGCCCGTCAACTCTTCGGCGATATGTTCAAAGAGCGCATCCTCGAGCTGAACGCATCGGACGATCGTGGTATAGCGGTGATTCGAAACAAAGTGAAAACGTTCGCACAACTAACGGCCAGCGGTACCCGAACGGACGGCAAACCGTGCCCACCGTTCAAGATCGTCATCCTGGATGAGGCGGATGCAATGACACACGCGGCCCAAGCTGCACTGCGCCGTACCATGGAAAAGGAAACGAAAACTACACGATTTTGTCTGGTTTGCAATTACGTGTCGCGCATCATCGAGCCCATTACATCCCGATGCACCAAGTTTCGTTTCAAACCATTGGGCGAGGAGAAGATTATTGAGCGATTGCGCTACATCTGCGAACAGGAAGGCGTTAAAGTGGATGAAGACGTGTATAAGGACATCGTTAATATATCCGGTGGGGATTTGAGACGAGCCATCACCACACTGCAATCGTGTCACCGGTTGAAAGGAACCCAGGCGCGTATCGAAAGACAGGACATTCTGGAAATGTCCGGTGTGGTGCCGGAACGCTATCTGGAGGAATTTATTTCGGTTTGCAAAAGCTCGAACTACAGCAAGCTGGAAGAATACGTTCAGAACCTTTCCTACGACGCTTACAGCGTTGGCCAGCTGTTTGAACAGCTGACTGAGTATATTGTGTACAACGACGGACTAACGGAAAAGCAAAAAGCGCTAATCTGTGAAAAACTTGGCGTAAGTATGATGGTATGGGTGCTATCTTGCAAATGGATTCCTATATTTTATGATTTACACTTCCAGGAATGTTGCTTCCGACTGCATGGCGGAGGATCGGAATATATTCAGATCATGGATCTTGGTTGTGTCACAATTCAGGCCCTTAAAGATCAATAAAAAAGTGATTATTCTCAACAGCATTGTCAGTCACACATAAGCACAAGTGTTTATTGTTAATGTCTTCTAAATTATTCCACTATTTCAAAGTCGTCCTCTTCCCGTTTGCGCTTGTTGCCGTTGTTCGCCTCACCAAACTGGTCGTCCGTTTCCATCTTAATGTCAACGCCTCCAGCCACACCTGTGCTGCCAGCGGACGCTCCGTTGCTTCCACCAATCGATGTGACCGTCGTTTTGATGGATTTGGTAGCAGTGGCAGGTGTCGTTTTTGGAGCTGTGCTAAATTTGAATACCGGTTTCGGTATGCTTACCACCTGTGTCTTCGGTGTGGACTGAACGGATGGTCGTTTAACGCCTCCTCCCTCAGCTCCCGCACCACCAGACGCTGCTTTAGACTTGAGCGACGATCGACCTTCGAGTGCGGATTTGTTCATCCGCTTTGGTTGCTGTGCTGCACGGAGCTTGTAATTGCACGCCGAAAGACAGTAACGGTCTGGCGGAAGGCGTAATCCACAGTGGGTTTTTATCAGTGGTAGCGGTGTGGTGTTGCGGACACGCGCTATTTCCAGTAACACATCACGCGGAGGTGGCCTTGTGAATGCTTTATCCAGAATCATCTGCGTGGCTAGCTTCACGTCGTCCATTTCGATCACCTTCTTGCGCGCGTGGTTTGCGTATATTTTAGCATCGTCCAGAATGCATGTAACGTATCCTGATAAGAGAAATATGAGCATTACATTAGCCATTCGAGCTGTGCGGCACTCTGCTGTACGTACGGTAGGTGAATTCAAGCAGCTGATTAATGACCCGCGGCTCGTAGTCGGTCGCACCAAGCTCCTTCAGGATCGACATCACAACCTGGGCATCTTTCGGTATATGCTTTACCTGGTTAACAATCTTCACTTTTTCACCCTTCTCTCGATCGGTGCTTTGAAGCTATAATGAACGAGTAATGAAATGAGAGCATTATTTTACTCATAAACCATTGAATACACTTAAAAATTGTCTGTAATTCGTTCACTCACATCCATTGTAAAGCAAAACAACACAGAAAATGCTATCGGAGTATCAACAATACGATTTCAGCTGTCAAACTCGGCAGTCATGATGAGATGAGTACATTCAAGGTAGGGCAACGTGTCATTCCGCGAAATTGAAATATTTCGTGCAACATTTATGAAAAATTTCATTAAATTTAATATTTGAAAATCAAAAAGAGAAAGGAACTCACACGTGGAGATATCAGATTCTTTCAGGATACGAAATAAGGGGGCAAGTTTTACCATTTGACAAATTGTATAGCTGTTTATGTTTTATTAAAAACTAAAATGATATTAGCCATCGCTCAACAAAGCATCTGAACTCGCTGCAGTAGAAAGAAAGGAAGATAGAATCGAAATTAAATGCGCAAACGATAAAGACAACATTCCAGGTCCTTTGCTTCTCTCGGATCAAGGACAACTGATTAATATCGTATAGTGATTGAGAAAAAAAAAAAACCATAAAACCTGAATAAAGGTGAAAGTTCAATCTTTCCAGAATTAGCCAAATTTGTTTTTTTTTTTGGCACGAGATGCGTCTGCTTAGTGAAATAAAAAAAAAAGCGCAAACAACAGGTTGTTGACCAGCATCTTATTTCCACCCCTAGATAGGAATCTACCTGTCCCAGGTCAGAACGCTGAAGAGAACCCACCAGAAATGAAACAAACTTCTTCGGGACAGATTCGACCCATGCTTATTAACACAAAATTGTAGACAGGCGAACGGAGAGAGCGAGCGAAGGATCACTCGAGATAATAAAAGTTGATAGGGAGGGAGAACAAATAGGAACCGGTCCGGCTAAAGCGAAGATGCACGAGATTAACGACAACAAGGGAAAAAAATCTCCGACCGCGAACTCTATTTATTCGTCTGCCAACGCGCACAGCATCATTTCTACAGTGTGATCGGAACGGACCGGTCGCAGTGTAAAATTCTTCCTGGCTGGATTCTTCTGTTGGTGGAAAATCGGAGAACGGTGGTGACAAGTGGTAATCGTCGTATACATTCACCGGCAGAAATGGCGAAAGTGTGCCGCGTTTCGCTGCTCCTTCTGGCCACACTTGCGGCCGTGGCCTACGGGCAGGTAGATGAGGTACTGAAATGGCAAAAGGTCGAATACGACGTACCGACGGAAGTGTTACAGCGTGAAAATGGTTACATACCGATCGGAAACATTCCGATGGGTGCGGTACATCACAAGAACCGAGTGTTTGTGGCCGTGGCTCGCCGTCGCTGGGGAATCCCATCCACGCTGAATGTGGTCGACATTTCACCACCTTTCCCCAACACGAACGTTGTCCTCAAGCCGTATCCTAACTTTGCACTCAACGAACTCCGGGTAAGTGGGTCTCATATTACTTTGCCCCGTAGAACAAATGATTAATCAAGTTCCGTTTTTTGACGCGATCTAGGCGGATCTGCAACCGGACGCGAACCGTATCGTTACGGTTTACCGTCCACGTGTCGATCGCTGCGACCGGCTCTGGTTCGTCGATACGGGCATGATGGAAATCCCCGGTAAGTTTCAAAATGTGGCAATGTGCGCTCCAATTCCACGAGCATTTGGTGGGAAATTTGCCCTAATTTACTACGTCCAGCATTCGTTATCAAGTTGTTTAGGTTCGAACCGTTGAACTAGCACTCCCCAAAGGTCACACAATAATCAACGCACCCCGTAGACAACAGGCTTTATTTTTGTTGTACCAAGATTGGCTTTCTGATGGTTCTTTTCCGCCGAATCGGACGTTTTTTCCCAGCCAAACGAGTGTACGATTGTGGCGATGTGTTTTTGTGTGTAAACCGGTTACCAGCTTTATCACTTCGGGGGACCGGTTTCCGAATCGAACAGGTTCCAAGTGTGAACGATGGGTGTTTCCGACCATCTCCCGCGCTTGTGGAAAACAAACAAAATCTGGTCAAGGCTTTCGGTGCACACTGTTACCAGGCCCAAATGGTTTTGGGGGTGGGTATCCTTGTACAGTCCCATTTTGGCAGACAGACCTCTTCCTTTGTGGATGTTTTATATCAGTTTCAATGATTAATCCCGGCCGTATAATATAACCGGCGCCGGTACGATTGAATTACAAGGTCACATGGCGCTAGCCATTCGATTTGATTGGATACTGCTCACTCGAATGAGGAGCTCTCTGATGGCCAAATGAGATAACCGTCTCTTGGGGACAGTTATGAATAATGGAAATTGCATGCAAGTTTTAAATTCCAATGAGCAATCGCACGCAAACTTACTCACAACAGCGATACGTACCGCGGGAGATCATCTACAATAGTCGTTATTATGTTAATATAAATCAATTATTCAGGATGAAAATGTTTCCCTAATAATTTATAGACGTTACATGAAGCGTTACACAACGGGACTCCTCCTGCATTATAATACCCTTTGTCCCATTCCCTTTTGCAGGCAATTTCACCGTCGTACAGAGACCCTCGGTGTGGTCGATCGATCTTAACACCAACATGCCAATCCATCGCTTCGAAATCCCCAAGGAAGCGGTCGAAACTGGCTACGGTCTAACCTCCATCACACTCGACGTCGACCCGACCGACTGCGAGAAGGTGTTCGTGTACATCTCCGACCTGCAGACGTACCGCATGGTGGTGTACGACTATGCCAACAAGCGTGCGTGGCGCTTCCTGCACAACTACTTCTTCCTGAACCCGCTCGAGGGCGATTACCTGATCCAGGGCATCAACTTTGCCTGGGACGACGGTATCTTCTCGATCGCGCTCGGCAATCAGGATCCGGCCACCAAGTTCCGTACCGCTTACTTCCACGCCCTGTCCAGCAACTCCGAGTTTACCGTGTCGACGCAGGTGCTGCGTAACGAGACGGCTTCCCAGCGTTCCTGGCACGGCACGGACTTCAAGCTGCTCGGTTACCGTGGGAGCAGGTCGCAGTCGAGCATCCACGCGTTCGATCCGGAAACGGAGGTTATCTTCTTCGCGCTGATCCAACAGAACGCGATCCTCTGCTGGGACTCGAACAAACCGTTCGCACCGCAAAACATGGCGATCGTGTACAAAAACGATCGTGACATTGTGTACCCGAATGATCTCTCGGTGAGTGAGGTGTAAACTGGTCGCATGCGATCGAAGGTTTGCTAATTGCTTTGTTGTATTATTTGCAGATCGATCAGGATGGCTACGTTTGGTTCATGACGAACTCCATCATCAAGCTGCTGTACACCCAGCTGAGCTTGGACGATTTTAACTTCTTCGTGTGGCGTGCCAACATCAAGCAGATCATCAAGGGTTCCGTGTGTGATCCGTCATCCCCGCCGAACGTACACTCCGGTCAGCGATTTGGAGACGAGAACAATAACGATCGCGTCACGTTCTTCGAGTACAAGGACAAGCAAGGACCGGGCGGTGGTCCATACGGTGGCTGGGGACATGGTCACCCCGGTCGACGACCGTAAAACGGGTCCGATACTAACCGCACTAGTGAGCTGGCCCCCAGGGGGCTCCAGTACGAATGAGAGCAACAAATAAAAACGCGTCAATTTTTCCGCAACTATACCACTAAAAATCCCTGTACTGCTTTTGCATGTGAAACGGAGTGGTGGTGGTGCAAATAGATGATTATTTGCAATTCTCCCCTTAACCGCAACAACCTTAGAGGGGAAGGAAACGATCGTTAAATCAACAGCGTTCAATTGAACCGCGAAACCGGTTCAGTACGGTCGAAGCTCTGCCCGTGCATAGATTGTCTTGAGCGTTCCGCTAAGTACGGTGTTGCATCTGCGATAGAATGTGTGAGAAAAGAACGTCCAAGTTACGGTGTGCCGTTCTGCTCTTCGTGGTGACTTTGTGCCGTTTGGTTGCAGGAGATGAATTCGAAGAAGTGTTCCGTTGGAAGCTGCTAGACTTTAACAATAGCGGCATAAGTGAAGGTAGCATCTCTCACACCGCTGGCGATGGAAAAGGTTTCGTGTAACTTGGGGTTTTCTCTCATCTCCCCCTTCTGCACAAAGATTCCGATAGATTCTTCTTCCCGGATGTACCGGACGATGCGATGGACATGATGGCGCTGAATGAAAGCTTCGCACCTTACCACAATCTTCCCATGGGTGTAACCCATCATAAGGGCCGTTTGTTCGTAACCGTGCCGAGGCGTCGTACCGGCATTCCCTCCACGCTGAACGTTATCGTGCTGGATCAGGTGCCGGAAGGTGAAAAGTCACCCAAGTTGGTTGCGTACCCGAATGCGTTGACCAATGAGCTGCGGGTAATAATGCATAATAACCTGAGGATTGGCTATTTTTTATATAATTTTTAATGTCTTCCCAAGCTCGAAAGAATACTCTTAAGCTTAGGCATTTTTTGCACTACAATCAGGTACCATGATGAAGCAACTCCATCAGAAGGCGTTATTAGATTTTAATAACGTAGTTTTTTGTGCTTCAAATAAAACTTGTCTTCTTTGTGATCGTTCCACTGCAGAGCCCTTACTTGCCGGACCCAAAAAAGCTCATCTCTGTCTACCGCACCCGTGTAGATCGTTGCGATCGGATGTGGTTCGTCGATACGGGGTTCCTGGAATATCCCGGACACAGAAAGCAAGTCCAGCGACCCTCGCTGTGGATCATAGATCTGCTACAGGATCGAAAGGTACGCCAGTTCGAGATACCGGACTCGATTGTAGCTGAAGGTCACGGTATGGCCAGCGTTACGATCGATTCCACCAGCGACGATTGTGACGGTGCGTACGCTTACATACCGGACCTAGCCTTCTACCGTCTGTACGTGTACGGGTTCCGGGAAAACCGGATGTGGAAGTTCCAACATGAGTTTCTTTCGTTCGATCCACGGATGACCGGGTTTGGTGTAGCTGGCGTACGGTTCCGGTGGAACGATGGTATCTTCTCGATAGCACTTGGTCCACAACAAAACGCGACGGAAGAAGGACGAACGGTTTACTTCCACGCTATGGCCAGCACCTCCGAGTATCGGACGAGTACGCGTGTCCTGCAAAATGAAACTCTTGCCAACACCGGAGCATACGATCATTTGTTTACTGTAGGTTTTTTTTCAACCCTCTGTAGCAGTTTTAATTATTCCATATGGTTTTCCCTCATTCGGCAGCATCTTGGTGAGCGTGGCATTAAAACACAAAGCACGAATCACCAATACGATCCCCAGACGGGTGTGCTGTTCTACGCAGAAGTTAACCGTAACTCGATCGGTTGCTGGAACTCGGCCCAGCCTTTCAATCCCGAAAACCATGGCATCGTACAGCTGGACAATAAGAACTTTATCTACCCATCCGATATGACGGTAAGTAAACTCACGTGCTGCATGTACACAATGGAGTACACTAACACTTTAATCCTTCCAACGACAGCTCGACAGCGATGGTGACCTGTGGGTCATGACGAACGGATTGCCAAGGTGGTTGTACGCGACGCTCAACGCTGATGACTATAATTTAAATTCTGGCGGCAAAACCCGGCTAAGGCAATCGCGGGAACAATCTGTGCAGCCGATGCATAAGCAAACCACTTTCATCGATCTGTAAACACTTACTTACTCTCTGTATTGGTTGTGGGGGAGAACCTGGAGCGTCGTGTGTGCAAGTGTTCGGGTCAGTGATTAAAACCGATCTTCGCGATCGTTTGTGATAGACTTCCCAGTATCGATCCGTGTGTTCGACGTGCTGGAACACACTGTTCCTTAAGTGCTTCATCTTTTGGTCTAATAAAGTTTTACTACTGAACTTAGGAATATAATTAGTCGTGAGGTTTTCAAATGGATTGTCTACGTTTCTTCTGCACTCTGTGCGTACTACTAGCGCTTGGTGTCAATGGTACCGAGTTCGAGAAAGTGTTCGAATGGAAACAGATGTCCTACAGTGATCTTCCAGATCTGAGTAAAGGTACTCACATCCTCAACGCTTTTTGCTGGTCGTAAGAAAATTCTTAAACCTCAGCTTTTGTGTATTGCGAATCTCTTTTCCTCCAGGAAATAGTGCGATTCTGTTTTCTCGAACATTGGGAGATGCAGAGAACGAAACGTTCCAGGCGTACGGTAACATTCCCATGGGAGCATCACATCACAAAAACCGACTGTTCATCACGATACCACGTCGACGGCCGGGCGTTCCGGCTACACTGAACGTGATCGATCTGTCAAAGGTTGCGCGAGGTGATCGTAGTCCACCGTTGAAAGCGTATCCTACCTATCCGATTAATGAGCTGCAGGTTAGTGCTTCAAAACGGTAACACACAACAGGTTGTTGCTATAAAACTTTCTGTTCTTTTAGCCTCAATATGTACCCGACTTGAGACGGTTGGTTTCGGTGTACCGCACAAGAGTGGATGTTTGCGAACGGTTGTGGTTTGTGGATACGGGCATGCTAGAATACCCGGACAATCGACAGCAGATACAACGTCCCCAAATCTGGATCATCGATTTGAAACGTGATCAGCTGGTACAACGTTACACCATTCCTGAATCGATCGTACGGGAAGGAGTCGGAATGGCCAGCATCACTGTGGACGTAGAACCAACCGATTGTGAGGGAGCGTACGCATATCTTCCGGATCTGGCCGCAAACGCCATCCACGTGTACAGTCTGCGAGACAACGATATGTGGTCGTTTAACCATTCATCGTTTGCGTACGATCGGAATCGGTCCACGTTTAATGTCGCGGGCCAACGATTCGAATGGGACGACGGTGTGTTTTCGATAGCACTCGGACAGAACGATACGGTGGCCCGTTCGAAACTGGTCTACTACCATCCGATGGCGAGCACGACCGAGTTTGGTACGTTTACCAGTGTGCTACAGAACAAACGGATCGCTCAGTCCGGATTCTACGATGGACTGTTCGAATCGTTGGGTGAACGTGGTCCAAACACACAATCTACCATGCATTACTACGATGCACGTACTGGGGTAGTGTTCTATGCCGAGGTGAACAGGAACGCGATCGGTTGCTGGAACACAAATCAAATCTTCGATGCGAGCAATCACGCGACGGTACATCTGGACAATCGGGAACTGATCTATCCGACCGACTTAACGAGTGACTCCGAAGGAACGCTTTGGGTGTTGACGAACAATCTGCCGGTGTGGATCTATTCGCGGCTCAATGAGAGTGATTACAATTATCGGTTGTGGCGCCAGGATCCGACAGTTGCCATTCGGGGCACAAAGTGTGATAATGCTCCCTAGAGAATTTCCAATTTGGTGGAGGTAAGCTGTTGTGGAATATCTTAATTAACCTTATTGTTAGTTTCATGATTGGTTCTTTTTTTTTATTGAGACTTTGCTTATGTGCCCAGTAAAGACTCTTGTGGCAATTTAAATAAAAAAGTGATTTATGATAATGCAAAATAAATTATAACCGCCTAAGGTCATATCTTAAGACTCATTGGGAATCCAATGTATAATCAAGCTATCTTAACTGTGATCTTACTGTTTTTGCAAGAGCTTAACATTTTCGATAATTTCCGCCGGAATTTGTTGTGAAATGAGTGACAGCTTGAATTGCAACAACACGATCAGATAGATAGCGATCGTGGCGATACTCTGTGGAGAGAGAAAATGCACGCTGTACCAGCGATTGATTGCTACACGAAGCCCACTATGGTATGCTTACCGAGGTTAGTAACTCCCGATTAACTTCCGCGTACCCTTTAAGACTCACAATGGCCGGATTCATCTCGATCGCCTGGATGAACAGATCAATCTCCTTCTGGGTCGGTTGGTCCACCTTCAGCAGATTGATGCTAAGCAGCGTGTCTTGCACACCTTGCGCCACCTGCAGCGTTGCATTGTGCGAGCAGTCACAGAAGATAAACAACAGCGTGGAGCAGTACACCGTGTCAACGATCAGGCCGATTTCCTTGAACGAAAACCCAAACCCATGGTCGATGATCTCCGACAGTGCGCCGTAAATGGCGACGGTGATGTTCACGAACATAAACAGACAGTAGGTGGAGTAGGTGCGCGCGTACGCGTTCCCGAGTGCCTGCAGCAGTTCGCTCAGGTTAAGCCACAGGAACCGGTAGCGGGAGATCATTGCGGCCGTACATTCGATCGCCACATCCTGGCGGAAGCAGCGCGACAAGCTGGAGGAGGCCACCCGGATGCCGCGGCTGTTGATGTACCACAGCGCACTGTTCATGTTGAGCATCGTGATGATATGGTAGTAGGCGGACGTGTGCCACAGTGCGAAACCCTCCAGCAGGAAGCTGAGCGAGAGCAGAAACACGATCGCACACACGAGACACCCGATCGAGAAGAAGACGATTAGCATCTTCAGATGGGGGAACTGTAGCGATGTGCCGGTGACGCGGTAATAGCGCACCTGGAATGCGCCCCACATCGTCTTGTAGATGGCGACCTGACCCGCGACACCCCAGCCCACGAACGGAATCCAAAAGTGTGGTACGAGAAAGATGACAAACAGTATGCCGTAGATGTATTCGTCGAACTTGGTCGTCGTCTGGAACACCTTGATACGTTCGTACCCTACCACTAGCACGATCACGGTCGACACGATGTAGAAGCAGAACGCATAGATCGAGGCAGCCGACCGCCAGCTGAACGTGATACGACCAGGCACGGAGCGAGTTATCGGCATCACCGCTAGTCCACGGAACAGTACGAGAAGTAGCTTATGGTCGCGGTAGAACTGATCGTGTGTTTCACACGTGTCACCATCGGCAGAATTAAGCTGGGCACGAATGGCACGCTCTTTGGCACGCTGAATCAACTCCGGATCCATCGTACCGTTGATCATACGTTCGTCCTTGGACGTGTCCCAGACGGCACCCATTTCCCGACGAAGCAACGCGTACCCAAGCGAATCATCGAACTCACTTTCTTTGATAACCATCCTGCCGTGGTGCGGTTTTGTACAACGACCAATAAACTGTCTTTACGGTAGTCTCCACGTTAGCGGTTTTATATAAAAGACCCACCCTTCACAACTCAGGAATACGGATACGTTTAATCGCTTAATAATGAAACATTCCTTTACCCAAAGTACCGGTTCCGTCTATTTGATCACATTTCTTATGCATAATGTTGACATCAACTTGACCCTTCCCGGGTGACGTTGGTGTCGATACGTCCATCAGCAATGTCACTGCCAGTAGCCGAAGTCACGCAACCATTGGAGTCCTTTGACTGTATCGGCCAGTGGCCGATACTCGCACCCAACCCAACCCTCGGCGTATCGACCCTCGGTGCGCAAAACTTGCAGAATGTAGCGGAAGTTTAGTTCCCCATCGCTGTCCGGTTCGTTACGGCCCGGTACCTGTGCCAACTGGACGTGCCCAATGTAGGATGCCAGTGCACGGATGCTGTTAGTGATGTCGCCCCGTATGTGCTGGGCATGGAAGATGTCTAGCATCAGCTTCACATTTGAACTGCCGACGGAAGTGATCATCTTGATGGCTGGGAAAGCAGCATAACCGGTAATCAGTAAAGATGCTGATATATTAAAAGGTGAATAAATCGCGTTTACCTACCCTTATCGTAACATGCCAGATAATACCCCGGAACGGAATGTTTGTTAATAGGTTCAATCACGCCGACAATGTTGTTACGCTCAAGGATCGGTGCAGCGACCCGAAGATTGGCAAGATACGTCCGATCGTGCACTTCCGTTGCTGGTCCGTTCAAATGGCCCGCCATTATGTGGATCCTGTCCAAGAGGTGGTAATCAAAACAAATTGAAAACAATAAAAAAAACTAGGTTGCATCGGCCGGGAATCGAACCCGGGCCGCCCGCGTGGCAGGCGAGCATTCTACCACTGAACCACCGATGCTTCGTGACGAGGAGGCATTTAACACGGTATATGTACGTAAACCAAAACCAACCCTCTTCTAAGATTCATTGTGCACTTCAAAGTCACCTCTCTTATCAACTACCAGTGCAATGCTAACAGAATTGCAAATACAAACAATACTATCTCTTAAAACACTTACTTCCCACAACCAACAGCCTTGGCGTATTCAACCGTACGCTCCAGATTTACGAGAAACTCCGTTTCCCACCCAGGAAGGGCGGCACAACCGAGCTGACCGCCTGGTACATCCCCTTCGAAAAGAAAAGAACCACATTCAAAAACACACACCGCGGATGGCTGCGAAATATCTACCTACCGAGGGATATATTCATAAGGATTTGTTTCAATCCAGTTTCTTTCTGTACCGCCACCAACTCCTCCAGGCTAACCTCCGCCGGTGGAAACGGTCCCTCAACGCCCTCGAAGCCAGCCGATTTTGCGGCACGGTACCGATCCAAAAACGAACCAGCTTCGAGGAACATGAAATTTAAATTTGCACAAAATCTTAGCGCCACCCCTGTCATCACGACTTCGGTTTTTTTATATTCAAACACGCAAAGTTCACTTGTAAATCACTCACGAACCACTTTGTCACCCTTATCAGTGGTTGATAATTTGAATAGCACCAAAAACCACTGCTTTGTTTACCCGGCTGTCAATCAAATGCTTAACCGTCCGTGAAATTAATTAACTCCTTTTACTTTACTAAAAAAAACAGACACAATAGCAAAACCACACGATAAACAAACTGTGCTGTGGTCCGGGAGCAATTGTTGGGGTTTATGCTACGACATTGTTCAATGGTCAGCTGCGTTTGACGTATGAATGAATCTGAAGAAGGGGGGATTGCGATGAAGCGTTTGCCGTATGAAGCGTTTCGAGATTCGCCCGTTTTAATGACAATTTAGATAAATAATACATGTTCTGAATTGTAACTTAGCATTTTGAGCATTTTAACTATTAGCAGGTTTTTGGTAGTATTTTTCATAAGCGTTACTCACGTGACAGAACCATCCGTGTTTACGTTTGCATTTGCGATTAACGCTTCAATTTATCTAAGCGGACGCTGGGATGAAAATCGTGCAAAATGGGGAGGGGCGACAGTTATTGTTCATTCCGTTTAAAAATAACTTTGCCGCCCCTCTTCAATAAGGGGGTGTGCTATTATGAGGAAAACGGTTCTTATGGTGCAGTTTGTACTATGCTGTTAAAATGGCGGAATCAAAATTACAGTTTTTGAGCTCCTTCTCCATTCATTCGAATACATCCATGAATTTATTTTATTTATTCATAAAAGATCGGAAGGATTCGTAAGGCCGTATTGCTTACAATTATTACCTTAAACCTCAAATTAATGCAATATGCAATTTACATTGGCTTTGGAGACATTTCCTTCTCCATACCGTGTTCAATAGATTTAAACTGCTCTTCATCTGAAAGGAATCATCTGAGATAATTTGTTATATTTTTGCAAATAACTAACATGTTTCACACAAACGTGAATAATTCATTATGGCATTACAGACGATATGGATCAGGTGCATAAGGTACGTATTTCTGATGATCGACATGCCGATGACACATTAATTTCATGGATAAGTAACCAAAGGGATCGACCGAGATGAATAATTGTCCATTTAGTCCAAACGCAACGTTTCTTGCTTGAGATCTAAGTCACAGTCCACAGGGCACCCACCGCGTCTACTGAAAGACCAGTGCCAGATTGGATATAATTTACGGTTTATTAAATACATCTCAAAGAGTTTAGGCAAAAGAAGCAAATGAAGTCTAGCATTAAGTGCATTAATGCTCGTTCACTTGCAAACACACAAAACACAGCCACGCATGGCGGGAAACTCCAAAGATGTATGCATTTTAACCTGAGGAACTGTAGAAGTGCCGTCCAACGTACGGGTTTCCCTTCCAAACGCACGGGATCGTCGATGCGTAAAGTAATTAGCTAAGGATTATTAAAGATTGACATTTGTTCGACGAAGAAATAGTAAGTCTCGCGTATTCTTCCTGATGAACTAACCAACTGGGTGGATGTATCTGTCTGCTAAATAATGGAGATTTAATATGAACATAATTACTAACCTAAAAAAAAGTTATGTGAAAATCAAATAATATATTTGTGTCTTTTGTACCTATTATTCTTGTGAGTGGATTGCGGTAAAAAGAAAGCGCTGGCTCCAGAGAGGATCGAACTCACGACCTTCGCGTTATTAGCACGACGCTCTAACCAGCTGAGCTATGGAGCCGTTGTGCTGAGAGGGGAATCATGTAAAATCATAGCTAATTCACAATGGCCGATTTCAATGTTTATGTGCTTCACCGGTTGATACCAGGAGCGCATGTTTCAAGCAGCGTGCATGCACAAAACATCTGAATAGCTGGAAATGTTGTTCCATTGGTGATGGCAGTTTTTTCTTTGAATTCAAATAATTATTTCTCACTCTGTTACTGTACTGCTTGCATGCTAGCAACATTATGATTTGAAAACTAAGAAATGTGCGTGTTTTTAAATTAAAAAAAACCCTCTATCCGGATCGAACTATATTTAAAACGATTTACGTTTATTTCAACGATTACATTTTACTATTCGAATGTTTTAACGTTTTGATTAAAGTAAATTTACATTAATTTTCTTATAAATATTTCAATCAAACAGATATGTTTTAAACCCCTGTTTTTTATTTAATTTACACTTTTCTGTTTATTGTGCCAAACTTATTTATATGAATGCATAATATGTTGTATCGATTGCTGGTTCGAAGAAAATCAAATCCATCAAGACACTTGCTCCTGTAAAGAATGGTAAGCATCGTTTTGTACGACTCCCTGTGGGAAAATAAATTAATACATCAAACCTTGTCAACAGGTTCCTAATTATTCTACCTTTCCCAACCCATGTTGTGGGCCTCTGTTTTCTAACAATTTCATCTCTGTCCCATAATATTATGCAGTAAGAATTAATTTAACCTCTTCCGGTGTACGCAGCATATGGATTTTCGTGTGTGAATACCCTTGCCTCGATCTATTCAATGTTTTACGTAGCAGGTAGTGGGTGGGAAATTTATAGGGTCCTCATACAAACTGGTGATTGCCATGTTCATTTCATCGATTCATAAATTATGAAAACCTAGAGATAGACAAACATAGAGAGAGAGAGAAAGACTATTGCTAGATGATTACGGCCCCAACCAAAACGTTGAATATATCACATGAACAGAAATCGATGTTTGTTTACATCGTTTATTTATGCACAAAAGGTGATCGTACGAAGAGGTTTACATGTTGCCCAAGGAGTGTGATAAGAATTTTAATAAAGTGCCGTGAAACGAACACAATATCGGTAGAGAAAGTCTATTAACAACAACCGGCAACAACAATCTGCATCCGAGAGGTGCAACCTATACACAGGAAGTGGAATATAAAGGGTTCAAGATGGGTAGAAAGAAAGCAAGCGAGAAGAAATCAATTAAACATTTTGTCAACACGACGAAGGGAAAGACGTGAAGATGATGAAAACTTTATGCTAACCGGAAACATCGCCTTGACTTTGTTTCTTTCTCCGTACGAGAGACGGTGGTGCCAGTTATGTTTTGACGAAGTGTTTCCGGCCTTTCGCATTCGATTGTGTGGCGCGTGCGAAGAATTATCTAAACAGTACGTGTGTACACACCGACATAAGAGAAGGAATTATATGAAGTCGGGAAAAGCCGGAAAATGGGAAAACGAATAAATGCATATGGATCGTGTACTGGATGGGGCAATATGCGAACATGTATATGTGCCTGCCTAGCCTTTGGTGTGCTTTTTTGCCACGACAATAAGCGTGCGTCTTTATTTTACCGGAAACATTGCAATAGAAACAAATAGATTTTTGTTTCCCTGCTGAATCGCTAAGTTGAAATCGTGGAAAAGAGTTGTGCTGGTTACAAAATTGAAACTAGAATTATTTTAGTATAAAAATGAATGTTTCATAAATCATGAAAAGCAAACTATTCTTGGTTAAGTGAAACAGGAAGAAAAAAGTTTCGTTGGCTCCAGAGAGGATCGAACTCACGACCTTCGCGTTATTAGCACGACGCTCTAACCAGCTGAGCTATGGAGCCATGTCGACAGAGGTGAGATAAAATAGCTACACAAACTCAAGCTACACACACAATGATTAACTACAACTGAATTAAATACCAAATACCAAGTCGTAAAGCAATGTGCGACTATGTTGAAGTCTGCTTTCGTGCTCCTTATTATGTTCCAATTAATTGTAGTATCTCTGGACTTACTGGAGTTATGAAATGTAACTTCACAAAACGAATGATAAAATCGTTTATACTTGTTATGGTCTCACAAGACATGTTTGAAAGAAAATAAAACTCGACAAAGTGTAAGTGAAGTGACGCATATCAAATGATACTAAATAAAAATCCTAGGTTCTGTTCCTTAAAATTTCATGAAATCTATTTCTCAACATTCAGTATGAAAAGTTATAATGTAACAGCACTATGCGTTAAAACATTTCTATGGAATGTGTTTGTTTCTTAATTCAACAGCTCATTAAGACATCAATTTGATTTATATTGTATAATTTCGGCCCTTTCGTCACCTGGCCCGGCTAGCTCAGTCGGTAGAGCATGAGACTCTTAATCTCAGGGTCGTGGGTTCGAGCCCCACGTTGGGCGCACGAAATATTTTGCAGCTGCGTGTGTATATGATGATAAATGGAATATGACCGGCGGGGATGGATTTATTAAAATATTTTTATCATTGCCTGAGTTATTAAGTTTTGTATTTCGTTAGTACGACTTACATTCCTTTCTAGTACAGTACTATTGTTTTGGTAAGTTTCATAAATTATACGCTTATAAACATTCCTTTTCCATTGACCATTGATGAATAATTGTTCTGTATTATTTCATAACGAGTATAACGAGCCAAAAACATACATGATTCTTATAAGTTTTAACTAAAAAATTAGTACTCAGATTATATACCAAAAAAGGGAATATGTGCATCGGCCGGGAATCGAACCCGGGCCGCCCGCGTGGCAGGCGAGCATTCTACCACTGAACCACCGATGCGTGTGCAAAACTGGGTTCAAAGAATTTAGCCGGTGGTTAAATAACAATATAAATTATAACCAATTAAATTGTAGTGTATTATTAAAATTTAATTTGTGATAAGATTTTAACTTTATAAAGAAAAACTTTTGTCTAATCATAATCAGCTGAAACATAATGATAACCAAAGTAATATCATGTTAGCTCATTTATTTCCTTGTCGTCGTGCAAGCAAAGGGTAACACTGCTTAGGCTGCTTATAAGTTCCATCAATAACTCTATATAAATTCCATCAATTGAAAGGCAATGAGAGCGAAAGTTTGCATCAATTGAAATAACATAATCAAATACATAATGATTATGAAAAGGATATTCAAAATTTGTTCGCTGATACAAATAATTAATTTTCTTACAAATTTCAATCTAATAGGTACTGCAAGTGAGAACATTAGAAAATTGGTTGCAATTATATTTAAATTCTGAAAATATTAATGTTGATATTATTATTGCTTTACCATATTTATGTTATGCCTTTAGAGTCACCACTTCGACGAAAGCAGAGTGGCGCAGTGGAAGCGTGCTGGGCCCATAACCCAGAGGTCCGTAGATCGAAACTACGTTCTGCTATCCCGATTCTTTTTTTTTGTCCTCTCCGAATAGTTCATTTTTGGGATATTTCGTTTTTTTGCGTTTTATTTTACTATCTATGCCCTACGTAGAGAGTCAAGCAAATTGAAATACATGATACATACATACAAATGGCACTGCATTTGAACAGTTTATCAAATTGTGCGAATTATCCATTAGCACCAGTTATGCACATCCATTGAAAGATTCATTAATCTTCCTGTATATCAGTTGTATCACTCACTCATATCGTACTATCGAAACAATGTGGTCGACGAGATTGAAATCAGCGCAACTCTGTCCCCATTAGTGTTCGCATCAAACTTGTTTGATATATCCAAGTGTAGAGATCCGTTTCCTCCTGCCAAGAACCGTTGGTCTAAGCTGATTCCGAAATTACTACACCAATCAAGTTTGTGGTTGATGAAGATTTATGATCCATTCTATGAGTTGGGCAAAATCCGGTACAACAAATAAACGATCGTGAGAACGCTAAAATGGCGATTATACACATTTTAGGACTGATTTCCATATCCTTTGGGCGATCTAGCGAAAAAACGTGTGATGTCAGTCCAGATATGGCCGAAAAGTTTGATTAAATTTGTTTTTAGAATACTGAAATTGTTTTTATTTTTTAATTAATTCTTCGGAATTAAATACAGCTCTAGTGAGTGAAATATCTGCCAGGTAACGGGACAAGTATAAAATATGCACCTGTCCACACCCCAGTATCTTTGATGGGGCGGAAATGTAGCCACACTGCTTGTGACATTATAACTCTAGGCGGCTCGAACCGTGTATGTCGCGGGCATAAACATACGGCTTCATTCTCCACAATATTCCACCTGCTCTTCGTCACCTAACTACAGCTAGTTCCGTAAATGATTTAACGCTACCGTTCGCCACCGCGAATCACTAGCGGTGTCCCAAAAGCGGCTTCTGTCGCCAACCTCCCCGAAAGCCTTACCATGTAGGGGTTCGCCGAACGTATAAGGAAGCTGCAACAAAAGGGACGGTAACTCGGGAAAGTGGAAGCCGGAACCATGGTGCCACCTTCCGCCATTTCCGAAAAGCACCGATAGGCAGGTGGCGTGCTGCTCGTCTTTTGAAGAATTGTTCTCTCGGTGGTTGGTTTTATATAATTCTTAGCCACCTTCTGCCGTGGACACTACTGTTTAATATTCTAATTCCAAACCCATCGGTGTTTGTTTCCTGTTTGCACTTCCTCCCGCACAATTGCCGCCCTTATCGCACCGCTCGATGTCCAGTTGCTATTGTTTGGGGACGTTGTTGGAGTTCGTTGTTTTTATCTTTTATTTCCTTAACGTTGGAATGGTGGAGTTGGTTCCAAGAGGATGCATATTTACTGATCAATTTCACTCCTTCACAGTTCCTGCCTGATGTGAAGTACGTCCGTGCAGATTGTGCATAGGGGTGCAGTTACGTTTAGCTGTAGTGTTCGAGCAAAAGTCATTGACCCTACGTGTGATATTGATGGAATATCTGTTAAAATTGTTGTAATTAAAAAAAACTGCTTGTAAAGTTGATGAAATTGATCAATTTTCTGTTCATTAAGAACAGCAGCAGAACATAAGGATCAAGTCCCTTGGATGTCCTGAGAGAAATATAAATTAGGGAAACATCTCCAGTAACGAGTACTTTAACATAAGTGTATCTGATAATGTAAGTTGTGGAACGAGACTGAAAAAAAGGATGGAAACGTTGATCTTCGAGACCTCTAGTTGCAGAATATTTACAATGAAGGTTAGGTCCTTCTTTAGAAGAAAGCTTCCAAGGTATCGTCAGCTAATCCGGAAGTAACAGAGGTGGATTAATCTATGGGCGGAGTAGGCGGCCGCCCGATCAGCCCCATATCTAAAATGGGACCTCAAACTAATAACGGAGGGGTTCGAAGATCGAAGACGATTTCAATCTGAAGAATACGCCAATCTCCTTGATCAGGTTTCCTACAAATACTGGGACCCCAACATTGGTTACGCCTAGGTCCAGTAACTTAATGCGCTACTGGGTAGTACTAATTGAAGATCGACGATCTTTCCATCCGAAAAAGTCGTCGTTGACCATCTACTCTGGCTGCCTTTATATTAGCCACAGATTATGCTTTAAGAGCCTAGCCATATTATAAGGATCATTTGTTTACCTACCCAACCTGAACACGTTGACAACCTGAACACGTTTTATGAACAATATTTTTTTATAATTATAATGGGGTTTCTATTTATTTTTTAAACCATACATCTTTTCAGGTTCTCATTAGTTTAGTAGACGAAAATGTAATTATTCCTAAAATGCCAAAGATTACAGCGTTTCCGTTCACCATCCAAAAGATCAAATTTTAGACAAATTGAAGAAAAAGAAACACATAAATTATCATCTGCTCTCACACTCGATCGGAAACAGTCTGTGCGTGAGTGTATGGTGGTGCGTACAGGAACGACTTGTTGCTTTTCATCGCCGATCATTTATCACTTCGCCCGTAAGAATTTAATCACCCCAGAAAACACACATGGTAAGCAAACTCTCGTCCGAGGGAAGCGCAAAACTCTACTTTCCACGATCACACACGCGATTACTTCAACCTGTCTGACATTACGGGCGTACGGCAGTCGAGTCGCTGCGTCGCTAATAACACTTCCGTTTATTTTACTGGCAGAAAAGATGACCGTAGGTCTAATATTAGAACAACATTTCGATCGCAAGTTAAGCAACAAAACGGCGATGTTACAGATGCAACGCTGCTCTGCCATGGGGCGGAATATGTTCATTCGGGTCACCGGTTCGTTGCTTCCGTAATCGGTTTGTTGCCATCGGTTATAAGCTTGGGTGTGGACCAACTAACCAGTGACGGTGCAGTGGTTAAACTATTTGGTAACACCAACCATCTCCGCCCCGTCCTCTGTCTTGGAATGGGGAGTCCGTTGGATGTTAATTCCGTCGTGTGCATCCGGTCCAAGTGCTTCGGTACACCACCGGTCGGCGTTGACACTGTGACCGGTGGTAGCTCACGCGTACGCACGCGTTTTTTGGAGGCTATTTCTGGACATCGGTGAGCACCTCCGAGTGGAGAAGACCCCAGCTGCAATGGAAGTGCAATGAGCCGAAGACGACGCGTCTTGTTTGTACGATCACTCGATCGTGTATGGAGGAACTTCTTCCTGCTAGTTGCAAGGCAAACACGAATCGAATCGGTGATATCTTAATGACGGTTGGATGACGATACCCTGTTGGAAATTCATGCATTCATGCCACCAACTGCAATCGGAACCAAGCAACATCGAGTTTATCAATTTTGCGTAATTTACTTTTCTTCTATTTCATACATTTGAGATGTGAAAAACACTCCTACTATAGCGGTCTTGTGGTTCTTCAGGTACTTAAGACAAACTGCTAACATTAGAATGCACAGGGGTTTGGGAGTAGAGTTGCAAAACCACGCACGTGGCGGGACTAAATCGGAACAGGATGCGCGCACACGGGGTGTTTGACTCGCTGAGTGTTGGATAGCTTTACAAATCCCTTTCACTTAAGATGTCCACACGTGTTTGTCGCAAGGTGTGTGCTTAATCTAATCGTTTAACCATTGCTGATGCCCGCTGAACCCCACGCTACGACCGTGGAGTGATGGTACACCACTCGGGAAATGATTCGACCTCGGTGAAATTGATCTACGGCAGATAAATTGGATAACAGTTGCTATAGTGGTACGCGGGGGCAGGTTACGGGCAAGATGCCGCCTAGGGGACATCGTACGAGTGGATCTTCTGATGGCGGGGTTTTGGAATTGATTTCAATTAAATAGTGACTATACGGTGGCGGTGACAAGCAGAGCAAAACCGAGTGAGTCATTATTCAACGATCAAAGTTTTCGCGATCGAACCATTTGATCGAAACGCTACACGCAATAGTGTAAGCAGATCGCACCTGCTCGCTTAGTGATATTAGATCCCGCGCGCAGGTGAGGACCCAGTCGCTTCTCGATTGCTACCGGTTTACGTGGGGAGCCTATTTACAACGCACATTCTCATTCATCCGTGACCGGATCACTCCACCCTACCAAACGCTGCACTTGTCGGCCGGATTCATGAAGCTTCCCACCGGGCAGTGATACTCCCGCGCAAAGTCTTCCGAGTTGGAGAGCGTACCAATGACCCGGAACCGTCCCGGGCTGTGGACAGCCGTCTTGAGCTTGTTGCGGGTCGCTTCCGGCCGCATCGCCCCACACCATATCTGCGCGAAGTTAAGAAAGAACAGCTGCGTACGGGTGACATTAAGCCCGGGCAGGGTTTCCGCCTCCAGCACCTGCCGGTCGGTTTGGGCCGCGAGCCATTTGTTGTACGCCAGGAACGCCTGCTTGATGCCACCGTTGTCGGCAATGTTTTCGCCCTGCGTATTTTCCCCATCCAGCTGCACACCGACCTCGTCGATCGTGTACCGGCTGTACTGCTGCACCAGACAGGACGCACGCTCGTGGAACGCTTCGATCGCCTGATCACTCCACCAGCGGTGAAGGTTGCCATCCCGATCAAACAACCGGCCCTTGTCGTCGAAACCGTGCGTCAGCTCGTGCCCAATGACGACCCCTATCCCTCCGTAGTTGATAGCTTTCGGTAGATGGCGATGGTAGAACGGTGGCTGCAATATACCGGCCGGGAACATGATCTGGTTCTTGTTACGGCTGTAGTACGCATTGACAACGGCCGGTGCCGTATGCCAGGCAGTTTTATTCACCGGCTGACCAAGCTTCTCCTGATCGGTGCGTCTTATGTGGCTCAACACGTACAGTGTGTTCTCAAAGTACCGATCCGGGTGGATCTCAAGGGTGGCGTAGCGTGCATTCAGCTGGTCCGGATCGAGAATGAAATCCGGATACCCAATGCGCAGCGACATGGCGTTTACCTTCTGCTCGGCCAGCCCCCTCGTGGGCGCATCTATCCAGCTAGTCTGCTCGAGAATTTCACGGAACGCTTCTTGCAGCTCATGCGTCATCTTGAGCGTATCCCGCTTGCTGTTTTCGTCGAAGTAGCGCCGTACAAACATGGCTCCCACCGCCATGCCCATGTTGGCGTTCACCTGCGTCACGCAGTTCTTCCAGCGTGGAGGATTCCGCTCCCTCCCGAACAGCGCGTTCGAGAACCGTTGCTTTGCACCGAGAAACCGATCGTCCAGATTGTTGATACGGTGGCGTACAAACCGCCACATCAGATAGTTGGCCACGATGCGTGGTTCGGTCTGGTCGATTAGTTCGACTAGCTCCCGCATATAACCCATTGCAAACATGACGACAAAATCAGACCCATTTACAGGCCGCTCCGTCACTATTGTAAGGTAGCGTGTCCAATCAATCTCGGGCACCTCGTCGTGGAGCTGCTCCAGGATCAGCTTGCGATACAGCGTCGACACGTTGTTGCGCTCTTCCGGGGTGCTGGTGATGTTGGCCAGCTGTGTCTCAAACTCGATCATCTCATCCGTCGCCTGTCGAGCTGCTTCGGTCGGCACACCGAGCAACCCGATCACCTCCACCATAAACAGCCGGTACGCATCCAGATATTTGCGATTGCCCGGCTGCAGATAGTAGTCACGCGTCGGCAACCCGAGCGAGGTTTGATCGAACTGCACGATGTTCTCGTCGGAGTTCTTAATGTCGGGCCCGACCCATTCGACGATCAGCACATCGTTGTTGTACCGCCGCAACGCTGCGGTCAGATTGAGCCAATCGAAGCTCGCCTCATCCCAGGTGTCCGGTTCGAGCACGGGCCAACCACCGAGGCTCCGTAGCAGTGTGTGCAACGGCTCCAAACCGCGCTGCTTGATCAGCTCGTAGTTCATGCAGGACACGAACAGATGACGCGCCTTCATTTCGGCATCATTGTTGATAAGTAGTTCACGCTTGCGGACACGCTTTACTTGCGCGGACCGTATGATAAGCTTATTTTGTACAGCGCGCCGGGAACGGTTCCAGTCCGCACGGCCACGCTTGCGTACACGATGCAACTGTTCTGCGGACGTGATCGTGTCGGGCTGCAGGTCTGTCGTACCACTCACCATAGCCGAGGCTGCAGTGGTGGTGGTCGTGGTTGTGAGCTTTTTCGTAGCCTGCGGTGAGCGTACGGTCGACAGGGTGTTCTCTATATCGTGCAAATCCGCCGGTTCACCCTCGAGCAGGAGGTTCTTCAGCACCAGATCGAGACTCTCGCGCAACAGCTCGAATGTGTCGAGTGCGGCCTTGTCTTTGGGTATCGGATTGACCCGATCCCAGTTACCGCAGGCATACTGGTAGAAGTCCTCACACGGATCGGCCTGCGGATCCATGTACTGCTTCATGATCTGGACCTGGGCGGCCCGCACACTTGCCGGGCTGCTCCTATCATCATTTATCCAGGCGAGTGACTTTCGGACACGTCGTCGCTCTTCCGTACCAACCACATCAGGTCGATGGTTTTGACTCACAAGCGGCTCGCCCAAACAATCAGCCGGCAGGATGCGCCGTTCGGAAGGAATGAACGAAGTCCGTACGATCCCGCGTAACAGTCCTCGATCGTCCGTCTCGACACTTTCACCAGGTACTTTCTCCGCTATCGGTTGGCAGCGACGATCCACATCCTCGGACTGTTCCACCCAATCGATCTCCTCCGGCAGGTGGTTGGCCGCTAGTTGCTCCTCGGTAAAGTATCCAATCTCATCGCATCCGGCGAGACTGCTCCGGGGGTCAGCCAGCTGGTTACTTAGTTTAACCGATCCAACCACCTGAAACCGAGATAACAGCAGAAACAGCAAACCGATCGGAAGCATTGCTGCCGGTATTACGAACAGGATCTTCACGAACCTATACCCTGGACACCAGTGCAGGCGGCCAGTACGCTCATCGATGCCGAGTGCGCAGCCTCCCCTATCTTCACTGCCGGCCCGTACCGACGACGTCACCGTCAGTCCCTTATCGTGTTTCGTTGCCGGTATATCGGCAGCCAGTTCCATTGCACTTTTGATGCCGCTGCTGGTGTGACACCTCATTGCATTGCTTGTTTGTACATTTGTCGTCCGGACCGTAGAACACTGGACACACAAGTAGACGCGTTCCCCACAGACACACACACCCGAGACACTTCCTGTTCGAATGTCTTCTTACTTTTTGGCCCTAATCCGAATGATCAAACTGAACTTTGCTAAAAACACTCCAGGAAAGAACTACTTGATCTATTTGGGAAGGTTAGTAGCTCTTTCACTACTCCCGAAACACATTCGAGGGAGCTGCTGCTGGCAACCGTGAAAGAATGTGTCAGCACTCACTCGCTATCTCGTTGCAATTGACGCCGATTAACGGACGAGGGTACCTGTTTTGCCTGTGCGATACGGCCACTGCGCGATGTGATAGTGGTTCTCCAGAATCATATAGCACGCTCCGGAATAATTGTGAGTGCTCGCGATCCTCTCTGACAAGGGAGATGACGGTTTCACTACTGCTGGTGCTGCTGCGGTCTGATGTCTCGGATGCTGTGGTTTGTGTTGGTGTGGTCCGGGATCGGACCCGCGCTGCTGTGGGTGATCCGCCAAACGGAGGGAGAAATAATATCAACAATTCAACAATAACAAACACTTCCCTCGTTCCGCGCTGGCCGGTATGGAAAAGGAAATTTGTCCGGGGCTGCTGCTGCTGCTGGGAGGTTAAAAACGCTGCGCTGACACGCGTACTCTCTGTCCTGTTTGTCCGTGTTGTGATGATATGATTTTAATGATCGATTGGAATCACAAGAGACTGTTTTTTTTTCACTTTCTTTTACTTTTACCTTTTCACGATCGTAGCTTCGATTGGCCGGCCGCGATGATTGAAGTGTAACGGAAACGGTTTTGTTTTGGTTTAAGTGACTATTCAGAATGCTTTAAAGGCTGGCCCATTGCGTGACTCGTGGCAAACATACGTAGCTGGCATAGAGCCCTGAGAACCGAGAACGCTGTGTGTTTCTGCACAAACACTAGCTTATGCTGTTCCATAACATAAAAAGTGTCTCAGAACCGTTTGCTGAGTGTCATCCGTGGTTCGTTTTGCGCTTCGCGTTGTCGTTTGATTGAGACTAATTTAAATCAATTTCAACGCGCAACATTCGCCAAATGACGCCCGTTTGGCTGAGTTACGCCTTGTGCTGTGTGGAATGGTACAGCAAAAATAGTAACGCGTCACCAGACGCGTGTCCATAGAGTGTCATAATTTGCGGATTAATCAAAAAAACGGCAGGTTCCATTCCTTGAAAGGTTGCAGCCAAGAATGATATTTTGTATTTTGTTTGTATGCATCTCTTCTGTAATCGATGATGTGGTTAATTTGTTTAATTTTGTTATTGTTATTAAATGCATTATTCAATATCACATTTTGTTATTCGATTAGTAAGAAAAGTTATGGAAACAACCATAATGTTGAATAAAGGGAGATAAAATTCAGTTTATATAGTGCTGTGAACCCCTCTTTAGTATCAGTCCCATATTGTCTAGTGGTTAGGATATCCGGCTCTCACCCGGAAGGCCCGGGTTCGATTCCCGGTATGGGAAATTGCTTTTTTCTTTTTCGTGTCTCCGTTTTTCTTTCTGTTGCTCTTTATTTTATGCATACAAGTTTTATGTAAATATTCTATATTGTTTTAAAATTAAGGGTCCTAATGCTAGATGATAATTGTTTAGAAACTTTGCAAATATTTTTTCTCTCTCTAGTTTATTTATATTTGTTATCTTTCACAAAACAAACATAAATAACCGCGACCAGTAGCGTGCAATTAACATGCAGCAAGCGTGTTCGGATGCCATTATATTTGCAATAGACACACGCTCACATGTTCTCGCGCTAGGCGGCACGCACCTTGCACTGGTCATGATCGGCGATTACGTAAAGTGGAGACAATAGTTTCGCCCATCTATTAATAGTAAATCCTTACAGAGGTGCGCATAATCCAATGGGAGATATGGGGGAAAAAAGGCTTCTTCAGTTTGTTGATATTACTTGCACGTTTGCTACACCGAAACAATGCCAATCGAGCTTATGTCTCTCGCAATTTTCTGCTGTTGGAACAGATTCCCGAATGGTGGTAATAAATTGTCGCTAATCGAACAGCAGCAGGACTGGTGCTGCAATTATTCGTACTGCACGCATCTACCGACAGACGTTTTAACGAGCAAACAGGAAGAAATATACGATCACCGGCACCGAGAAGCCCTTTTTTGTTGTTTTATACGTCGCCATCGTACTGGGTCGTTCGCTTCCTTTTAGATCGTCAAGTTTAATGTGGCACCATTTGCGATTTATGGTGTCACTAAGACGGAAGACGGAAATTGAAAAACGATTTTGTACAATTGTCTTTCAATCTGTGCATTACGATCTGGCATGTTTTTATGAACTAGTGAATATTTTTATAGCGATATAAACTAACTACAGCTATTGAGATCAAGATCTCTTAAACACCAGAAGGATGGTATGATTCGGTGACTGAAGCGACCGCCATCGTTTGCACGTCGATCACATCAGGCCGTGCCGCGTCATCCCTGTAGCAATCACAATTACCCAATTCAGAACGAAATCAGCTTGAATTGTGTCGTATTATCTTCCGCAAATGAAGCGAAGAGATTTCTTGGCTGTCTCGCGATACCCTCGCTTCCAGCGTACTTCCCGGATCGGTGGAACAGCGATCATCATGCAGGTTAGATGTTTCTGCAATAATACGATTTAAAGTATTATATTCAATCAATTTGATATGATAAGTATTCTTTTGAATTTTTTTAACATTAAGCTAAAATCTTTTTTATTTTTAATTTAAAAAATGTATATATTTTAATAAATAAACAAACATTTTAAATGTTTGCATCTTCTTACTGTTTGCAGAATTGTTATCCCTGGATCGTCCCTAGAGAGATACGACAAAGTTTGTGACTGGCATGTAATCATGTTTCTGTTCTTTCCTTCACACTATACTGATCTTCTTCCATTAGGCTTTGAACCTCGAATAATGTTTATCATACATCTTATAGTTCCACCAGTGGAAGCGCGAACAAAACACCAAACAACAAACAACATCACCACAAAAAAAACTTGGATTATCGCCACACACCAACGTTCGTCCAGCGATGCGAAAAATAGAGACAAACCAAACAATTCGATAAGCACGAATAGTGCGGCTGTTGCGGTGTGAAAACATAGCCAGAATGAATAAATAAATGCGATAGTGAAAAAGGGATCGCAAAGATATCGCGGATGTGGCGAAGGTGTGTAGTGCAAAGAAGCGATCTGGACGACCCGGCCAGCACATAGACGGCGAACCTCGATAAAAAGTGCACACCGATCGGTTGGGGACTGGGCACTGCAACTGAAGCCGATGCACGGATGGGAACGCAACGACCGGCGAATAGGGATGTCCTGTGCCGTGGAATAAGCAATAAGTGTGTGCTGACAGGTTTAAGTGATTATTTATTATTCGATTCTAAAGCCGCAGGATGCAGCGATAGGATGGGAAATGTGGTGGAATAAATAATAAAGCGTTATTTTGAGTTTCAACGTGTGGTCCCCGTTGATACGGGAAGGATTGTACGGTGGGTGTAAGGAAGAATCCTTTGCCGAGTGGAAGGTTAAGCTGTTTCGTGTGTTGACTGCTTGATTCGGGCAAGCGGGATCGATCGATTGATAGTTTGTGCTCTTGCTTAGCCTGCGGTACGTGCCCGTCTGCGAACAAGTGAATATTTGTTAGGATAAATTTGTGATAAAATTGTAAAAAAACACGAAAGCTTGTAACGTGGCTTATAAGTTAATTTTAACAAAGTATTTGTTTTGCCAACAATTTTGCCATATGGCCAGCTTATAGTAGATCCTTTCTAGCTAATCTCACCGTAAACACAGTATCATTATCTTGTATGTTTAATTTGAAGTTGGAAGCCAGTTGCGTATTTGGCTGTAGGCGGAATAAGTTGGCTGTCAAGGACTGGGGAACTCCGAAGCCTTGAAGCACTGATATTAGACATTCTTCACCATCCAAAGCAGCACTCTGGTTTCTTTTCAGAATTCGCTTGAACTAAATGTAATGTATTCCAATTCTAGATTATCTAATTTTATACTATATCCCTCCCCAACACCGAATCCTCATCTCAAATAATTTTAAATTAAATTGATCGATTAAAAAATTCCTATACCAGGACCAGGAACGACTGCTTTCGTTTCTAATGACTGTTATGTTATATATGCTCAAAAATAAGACCATCACGAGTCTTTTGAGTTAACGGAAATATTCTTCTTTTTCTTCCTCTTGTTTGACGTCATGAACTGTTGGGTCATTATAATATAAAAAATACCATTTTTGGGTTACTAAACTTTTAGTACCACGTAGTTGGATGGTCAAAGTCCTCACCGAGGTCCGGAAGGGACTAGGGACTCAGTACCTGTCTCCTAGTTCTAGGTGTATTAAACTAAGAGCTAACCTCACAGGCCTGTAGTTATTACTTCCAAATTTGCTGATAACTTGGATTTTATCTTGGTCCGTATTCAATCAAAATGAACCAAACCTTCGTTCTACAAATTCTGCCTTTGAAGTCTCCGAAGATAACAGTCTTCCTTTGCAACTTGTATTCAACTCAACACCTTCCAGTGGCTTAATCTGTTACTGGCGGAAGCTAGAACATTTTTCATTATTTGTAGCAATGGGTGACCTCATATTCCAAAGCCTTTCCACGTAGTAGGAATTACTTCCCACCTAGTAAAGCACCGTTTAACATGTTTTTCAAACACGTATTTCTTCATTAAATTCATTATTCATCGAGTCATCGTTATCCAAATCGTTAGCCTTGATTAGTCGGATTGTGCTCATTTATTTATCTAAAACAGCTTTCTTTAATCATGTGCTTACAGGATTTCCCCTTTTGGCACACTAGGTGAATGTTGGTAAAAGTAAACGTGCGATTGTGAGGTAAACATTTCACCAACAAGCTGCAGAGTCGTGTGCACTCGCATCCGGCACTTTTTGACCCCTTCGAAACACGTGCCCGTGCTAGCTATCAAACCGTAGACCTTGCTACCCGTTCCCCGGAATGGTGTGTTTCCATTTGTAGGCATTCGCATCTGCTGCACTCGTCGCGTTTGCACCATGCCTTCGGGAACGTGATCGCATTTCAGTTGTCGAATCATCACAGCGTTTTGCAACTGCATTCCGATCGGCATCGAACGGTTGGCCCTGACTGTACGCATCGAATGCCACGGTTTCTACAGGGCGTGAAGGTTAACCTCCGGAAATGCATCCATTTATGAATCGATGCTTTTGTCACGCAACGGATAGATGTGTTGGGATTTTTTATATATATTTTGTTGTGTGCACTGTCACCCACGTTCATCGTTGGCGGTCGATTCGCTTGTTCTGATGATCCGATGAAGTGTTCAAGTTGGCCTGTCGAGATGTACGACACCTGGAGGGTATTATTACATCGCATTTCAACATAAAGACTCACATGAGATGTAGCAAAAAAAAAAAAAACTCGGGATAACAGTTGGTGCATCTCCACAAATACAAATTTGAACGTAAAGAAAGCATTGACTACGGTGTCAAAAATGGGATTGAATCGTTCAGAAATGGATGTTCTTTGTCGGCTGTCGTTTCCGAGCTGCCCCTGAAAATTCTTCCGGATGTAATTGAGAGGATGACAAAAAGTGTCATCAAACTTACACTTTCTTCCGATCTCAAACGGATGTTTTGATTGCGTACCGGATATAGAGGGATGAACGGTTTAATACTTGAGGACGATTTTGTGAAAACACATTTATTCAACTCCTATTTACTCAAAATAAAACAAATATATGCATGAAATGAGCTGGAAATAGGAAATCAATTCACAAAAAAACTCCCAACACGAAAAACTTTCTCCTTTCTCCAATTTAAACTGAAAAATAGCTGATCATTAACACAAACCAGCTTAAGTTCTTGTCAAAGTACCCGTAGCTGGTTGATGCAGCTCATTCACCTCCCAAGAAGAGTTGCACCGGTAGGCATCATCATTCAGTAACCAGCAACCTGCATGATTAGAAGGAAAAAATATTTGAGCAATCCGGGAGCCACTTGTCTACGCTGGTGTCGACGGAGCAGAAGGAAGCTTCCGATTACTGGCCGTGAGTTAATTTATTGCTGGAAATAAATTAAGCGCACCCTTTCCTTACCTGAGCTGCACTTGCGGAGGAGAGAATTCTATTAAAAGCATACGCCTGCATCTACGTTTTGAAGGATTAAAGAAGCAAGAAAGAAAGCATAATCGTCGTAAGCATCGCCCGATCCGAATGTACCTTTAGCGATCGAGATTTTATCACCGGTGGACCGTTTTGCCCGTTCTTTGCGTCAGCTGGTACGTAGACGGCACGAGCTACCCCGGCTGTTCTGAAGTGCTCCGTGCTTAAAATTCGGGAAAAGAGTGCACATTCGTACGGACAGTCCTTGAAACCTTGTTTACATGTCGCATTGTTCCCGGTCTCAACAAGATGTTTGCTTATGTACGTGAAGTTTCACCCTGAAGGACCATTTGCAGCAGCTTCAGCTAGAGAGGAAAAGCATCATTTTGAAATTTTCAACTTCCAATGAAAACTGGTGCACTTCTACGTGTGCGCCTGTGGACGGCAGTAGTTGTCTAGGCATTCGGTCAGCTCAATCAAACTCAATTGCACCGGTAAGGGTGGACTACACACACAAACAGAGCGGAAGATGCGGAACGTGCACGCAACAACGCGCGGATTTCGCCTTGCTTATTAGTTTTATTTAGAGTACAGCGAACATCTTCTAATGTAATAGCATTAAAATAAATCTACACCGATTCCATCGTGGTCCGGGAGACAATTGAAGCCAATTGATTTGAATGGCTAGGAAGGTTTTCAAAAGATATTCGATTCAACTGGAAAATTGCCTCCACTCGGACGGACAGCGGGTGCATAAGATGCTGCTAGCCTGGCCTGCACAGCATAAACCATGTCGTAAGATTTGGTGTGTACCGTTTATTTATGCTGTTGGCAGCAGCTTGGCGGTCCAAAGGGCGTGATAAAGAAAGCGCTTCCCAGAACCAACATCAGATGCGTTGCATCGGACCAAGAAGATCTTCTAAATCTTCAACACCATCTGGGTTAGTTAGTGTGGTGTAATCTCATGTGTACAACACAATATGCTACGGCTTTCGCTATCCGCCCTACCGGTATGCTACTGTTAAGATGTATATTTAACTGTCAAACATCGGAATCGATCGTAAAACAGTCCATAATCAAAACATACTGACAATGTAATAAACGATTTATATTTATAGCGTAACTTAAGAAGGATCTCTCACCGCAACTAGAACCTTCACCGTCAGAGCACGTTTTGCTGACCAAGTTACAGGCATGCAGCCACCGGTAGCTACCGGTAATATGCTTCTCATTCACCGCACAAATTAAGCTAGGATGTAGAGCAGGGAACATAATCAAACCCGCACGCACGAGGCTCGTAAAACCTGTCACATTTAAGGATTTATGGTTGTTTGCGATGATAGCGCACGGATAACGTTACGCGATCGTGGTGCATTGATATTCGATCATCTCGAAATGGTGGTGGAATTATTCGTTTCTAGATACGGTGCGTACAAATTTAATGATTCGCTCCGACATGGAAAGCACGCGTGCCTGAGGGGTTGGTTTTTTGTTGTTCCGCTTTCTGTGTACAGTTTCTATATCGTAGTTCCTATTACTTGGAGTGGTTCCGGAGTGGTGTCCCATTTCCGGAGCCTGGGAAAAAAAATCCGTAACACAACAGTGCGCTCCCCACGTGCGCCCTTGTCACGAGGGAAAACAGCTCAATCTTAAGGTTGGGATTGTGCCGGAACGATCGTACGCAAGCGGTTTCGGCTGGTGTGTAAATGATGTAAGCGACGTTCGCGCCGCTGCGTCAAGATGCACTTATGCAAACAAACATAACGCACTAAAATGTAAAACGTACGGAGAGGATGTGCAGCATATATGGATATAGCTGCCTGCCAAACCTGCCCCGGATGCGTGTACAGGGCAATGCTGTTTGTTTGGCCTCGTTCAAGGCTACCGCGAGGTGGACCGTATGCGTGATGGATTGTTTGGGTGCCTTTTAACCTGTTTAAAGTTACTCAATAGCAAAAGGACAATGTACAAGTTATAGTGGCACGATATGGCTCTATACGAATAAGGATCCTCATCCTTATTTATCATTACATTAGTAAAAATCATTACATTAATTTCCCAATAACTAAAAACAAAAACAAATTTGAATTAATTATTGGATACCTGTTGCACAAAATAATTTCTTTTATCCAAATTTTCCGAAATTGGAACAGGTATCGAGAACAGATGAAAAATTATAATTAATTTAATAGATGATCATATACTCAGAAATGATTCTTAATTAAGAACTTTTGAAGAAAGACAACAACAGATCCTTTAATTCTTCCAAAAGTTACTTCGTGATCATTCTCGTATCTAATTTTAAATTCATTTTAAGCCTTCCTCTCTAGGGCGATCGGATCACGATCTGGTGGAGAGTTGCTTCGGATCGAAACATTAACAGCAGGTTGATGCGTGACGCTCGCTGGAAACAGCCCTTTGATCTCTTAATACCTTGGTGGCTCTTCAGTTTTCCCTACGCTCCAACCGCCATCTTGACAAACGCTTACGATCGTTTGCTTGTGCATGCGCTAAGCAAAACAACAACCGTTCGTTTCATCTTCAGCGTGTACGCGTGCCGATGGAGCGGCTGGAACGTAAACCCGAGAGGGACATCAGCATAAGTTTTTAATAAAAATACGAACTCGAGCGTGCTCGTTCCCGTCAACAATACGCATCCTTTCATGTTTCGGACAAGACGTCCGAGCGCGTGTGCTTCATGCTGCGGGGCAACATTGGACATGGCCAACCGCGGTAATGTAACGATTTCTGCGTATGATAGTTTGTGCCAATTTCCCAAGAATTCTGACCATTTGTGTGATAGCAGAAAAATGATATCGCACGCTGATTCTATGAGATTTTGCGAGTTACGGGGAAGGAATTGTTGATGTTCTTGGAATTACGTGCAGGAACATACAAAACAACGTATAACGCTCTTAGCTGAAGATGCGACAGACAAGTGCATTTCCTTTTCGTTCGGGAAGCTACGCCCAAAAATCTTCCCAAAAACATTAGTATGCAAACCGGCAGGTCCTATCGAAAAATATAAAATTCTGTTCGAAACGATCACCGAAAAAGAGAGAGAGAACAGAAACCACTTCGGGTATTGCAGATAGGCCGAAGTCACTCTGTATGTACGGTTGATAAATTAAAAACGAATAATCATATACATGAATTATTAATCAATCTCTCGACAACCAACGAAATGGAAAGGAAGTACATCCGTGAAATGTTAATGTTCGTTTGGTGAGATTGTGGTGCGCATCTAGCTAAGGTTTTCCTTTGCAAGAATGCCGGCGTTTGTGACAACAAGTGTACATCCTGTACGTCCTTGGATAGTTTTTTGACGCCACCGAAACAAAAGAGAAAACCCATTGGAATGATATAACTTATTGGACGGAGGCACCATGCAGGTGTGCATACAAATTCTGTAGAACTCTGTCCACTATCACTCAAACTATGGACAAAGTCACGTTGGGAGTGGGATTAGCTCAAGATTTCAATATGCGTCTTAAGATGGCTTGGGCAAAGTGTCGGAAGAAAGTACGGATTTAATTTGTTAACCCCTCGAACGGGTGCTTTATACATTAATTTCCTGCACGAGTTTGGAAGTGTCTCCCCGTAAGTGGAGTGGTTTGCATGACATCAATTTGTTTCAGCGAGGTAACTTGCCAGTGAGTAAGAGGCGGCACCGAACGGTTGGTCATAGGTAAACCGGAGGAAAAGTGATGTCCAACAACTTCCAGGTGGGTGCACGATCCGTTAGCGTCATGGGGTGTATGGCATGATCTCCATACCATCCCCCAATGGGTCTTCATTGTCCGCAATGGGGTGCGCTTGTCAAAATGTGTTGCTCATAAAGTAGGTTAAAGTGTCATTAGATTGGTCTTTTACCCAGAGGTCTTCCATCTACCCTATGAGATCACCCGTGTTCGCATGTCTTGAAGACGTTTGAGTGGGTGAAGATAGGAAGAATTTAGTTTGAGGCAAGTTTTCAGCACAAAGTTCTTTCAAAATTTCACAATGCGGAGGTAATTTATTTACCTGGATTCATACGAATTCTTAATTTGAAGATGTCGTAGGAGCGATTGAAAATCCTGTTGCTCAGCTAAGAGACTTTCTCGCATGATAGGTTTGCGCTATCCGCTGTAACTCACGATTCCGGTCGGTATTTAAACGGTTAACCGATGAAGGTGCTGGACATGATGTTTACATCGGACGCGTTGAATGATGAAGATGCGTCACAGCACACCCGCGGGAACACTGTTTACTTCGAAGAATTTGGAACTCCAGAACACATACAAATAAGACACTGTAAACTGTTGTTGCCGATCTGCCGAACTACTCCACCCTCCGCACTGACGCTGGAATCGGACGACAGCCATTACCGGCTCGCAAAGAAGTCGGAAGTTTGATGGATGTGGAACCGGCCTGGGGAGGAAATAAAATGATTTAAGTGATCATATTTCAGGCGCACGGTGGAAGTACATTTTTACTAGGAATTTCAATACCACGCGGAACTATGCATGGATCAAAGTAGTTGCTGCTCCCGGGGCTAAGGCATGGTCGTATCTACTTTCATCAGAGACCGACTTTTGGGAGGGGGTGGTTTCCCACAGCTGTTCCGTGTTCTTTGCTGGGTGCGGTTAATCTAAAAAGCGGTATATTCAAGAACGGGAGCAAGAGTTCTCAGAATATATGGCCAGAGAAGGAATGTGCGTAAACGCTAGATAAACTTCGATCAAAATCTGTTTGCTTAAACTTGTGGGAAGTTGTTCTTGGAAGAACTAACCTTAAAGGCAATCGCGGTGGAGTTCGAGTTTGAAAGTTTATTTTAAATTATCATATACATAGTCATTGTGTTCCAATGGCCTTGAGTCCAATGTGGAAGCATTGGAATGAGGATATTGCATCTATTTTTTTATTTAGGTAATTAAAAATATTCATTTAATTAATCTTGGAACACAGATAATAGTTTACGACCAAAAAATCTGTAATGGAAGGTAAAAAATCAAGCTGTTGGTAAAATATTATCAAATTCTTGAGACTTACTGCTTTGATGGACGGCAATGGAGTTATTTTTGCTGTTTGATGTTCTAAAAATACAATGCATAATCTGGAATCCCAATACTCTGTGTGCCGAACTACGAGATAACGATTGTAAAACGTGCGTTAATGTGAAAAGAAAGCAAATTTATTTATTAATACTTCAATGCCATTAACATGTCTTTTTGGTTTAGAAAATGCTTGTGACAACATTTTGTTCCATTTTTGGTTAACCATTACTCGGGCAAATGTTTTCTTTCCATTCTCCTGTACCATGTGTATGTTGCTCTAATCACGGGATAAAATATTACCCAAAACAACTACCTCCCACCTAACTGCACCATTGTGTTGGATTCGTAACGATCCGTTAACGATTATGGAAGCCGTTTTTGACGGTACATACCTCCCAGAAGCTTACCCCCGTCCCATCGATCATTCGTGGCGGATCGTTCCACCCAAACTACTTCACCTGTCATCTCTAGGCAATGGGTTTAAATCATTACTTATCCTGCCTCGAGGGTTGCTTCGGTGAGGGACAACCACAGAACCCCTCGGATGGCTCGTCCCGAACGTATGCGGGAGTATCGTTCGCCGTGTACATCCTTCCTGCTCAGCTTACCCAGCAACGACCGGAAAGATAATCGTTTCACAAATTGAAAACTTCGCTAGCGTCAGTTTTCGGGAACGCGTTGGGGTCTTTTCCTTCTGGTTTAGCGTGTTGTGTATGTGAAAGATATAATTATGAATTTTCACCCACACTTATTGTTTCCGTCTATATTACAGGCAGGGCGAAATCTGTTGGCACAGACAGTAGGGCGGATGTATAGTTTACTGAAGTTATGACAACGAATTAAGATTGTTCCTCTTGTTCGGCTGGGGTTCTATGCTGGTTGTCAAAAGAAACACACTTAAGCCAAAGGCAAGTGTCATATAGCATGAGTGTGTTTGAACTTATAACAGCAGTATTTTGCTGCACATATTCATAAAGCGATGAAGTATTAATAAATTTAGAAAATAGTTCAAATAGTTCAAAACTTCAAACGTAAGAAAATATTTTCTTTGATGGCTAAATCTTGAATTCCGCGGAAGTAACTGCAACCGGGCAATACATTGGAGAAAATATAAACAAATCATTAAACCACACTGCACAGGTGCCTCGGCACTGCACCTAACGGATGGCCTCATTTCCGACGTGCTTCGGATGCACTCCGGACTGCACTTCCTACGCACAAGTGCCTCAGCTCCCACCCTCAGCTGCCCTGCATATCCGGCGTGACGGAACTCGTGCCGGTCAACGAGCGGTAAATAGAAATAGAATATCTAAATTCCATCATTTCCGTCGACCCTGTCAAGTGCGATTAGGCGGTTGCCGTTTGTCACCAACGGAAGCATTGGAAAGCTCGGCGCAACAAAGCCATGATCCAAAAGCGGGAGTATTTGAAAACCAACCACCTCAACCTCTCTTCCCCGGAAATGGTCCGGAATGAGGCGAGAAAAGTAAATGCCACCCGGCTTAGGGAAGGTGTGACTATCGGCGTGTCATAAGAAGGGTTGTAGAAACAAAAAAAAAACAATAGCCGCCCAACAAACGATGATGGGACAAATCGTTATTCGTAATCGTGTGTTTTGGACAGCGTCGTCGTCGTCGTCGTGGGCGATGGTGGGTGTTGGGCGGATATGGGATTCGATGCCGATGGGTCGTACTACAGCTTTGGTGCGAAACGATTGACGGATACATTAAAGCGAATTGCTGTATATGTGAGAGAGGAATTAGCAGGTGATCCATTGACCACAATGGCAGCAATGGTGCATGGGGTCTAAGTGAGTCGTTCGATCTCATTTTGGTAACGCCATTACCATATCGCATTCCAAGCATTGAAGTTCCTACAATGCTAAGTTAATTGTAAACCGTTAAATAAATTATTTTTTTATTCATCTTTTTTTTTATAATACTTCTTAACTTATTACAGAATTTCCTGTTTCTTGTCCGCAGTTTTTATTTGTTTTTTTCTTTGAAAGATCTACTGGAGCACATTTGGGGGCTCTCTCATTCATTCGTCCATTTCGCGAGTGTTAATTTTGACAGCAGTGGGTAATAAAATGCTGGACACTTTCAGTTAAATGCATATTTTTTCGATAAGTTTTTTAATCGTTAAAAAATGCCATGAAGATACTTATTGGTATCGTGGTTGTTATTTGCTGTGTTACAAAAATTTTAAACAATTTTCAGACACTGTTTAAAGCATGAAAAGTGTTCTTAAACATTACCATTTTTCATATCAAATTGTTTCTTATGGTCTGAATACATTAAAGTGGATACATAATAACGTTCAAATCTAGAGACTAATATAGTTTACTTATGTCATTATATTACACAATTTTTTTCGTATTGTATGACGGCGTGTTAATAATTAGAGTTATTATACCACATAGCAGGATGCCACATGCTACGGGGAAGCGCGCCCCGGATGAGATTTTGGTCCCGGTCTGTCGTGTGAGAGACCAACGCTGATGCCACAACACCACCGCCACAAATCACACAAATTAATTTGATGATAAAGTGGATAAATACAAAATATACTCCTTAATAAAATAAATTTAATTAATAAATAGCAAAATTTTGTTGTCTAAAAACTTGGTTTCATAGTTGCAACACTCCTATCAAACTTCGCAACCGAAAATGTTCCAAAACAGTCCCAGCTAATGTTATGATATTGCATAAAACACCACACCATTAATCACGCAGCCCGTCAATTCTCCATAAATAACATAATTTTCCAAACCCCAGCACTGCCACCGTTTGTTTTAGTTTCCCGTGGCTAATTTATAACCTTCCTGCATTAAAAACCCGTAAAATAAACGGGTTGTTTAAATTGACAGTGGATGTTATGATAATATGCACCAATTTCAACTAACCGTCGGTGGTTCGGTAGCTCACACCTCTCACTGTATTGAATTCGATTCTAAGATCGCATGAAAAACGACATTAATTTGGCCTCCGCGGGGATCGAGGTCATCCGGGAAGCGCATCCGTACGTTTGGGTGCGGGAATGAAAAAAAAAAAAACACATCTGGAAAGGATTTTCTCCGATCGCTAATTGCTGCCAGAAAGGAAGCTCGCGCGTTCAATCGGTGGTTAAGTGCAAAATTTATGTTGACAATTCCGGGAAGTTATCCCCGGCGCAAAGGACCGTCACCGAAAATCGAGCCACCAGTCCGCGCATTCTAAACCCTGTGTCCCTCGAACTGAGGCCGGGCTGAGATTGATTAGTTTTTGGTGCTAAGGGAAGCATGCGGCACGTCGTACACCCTTAAACTCACCATGTGTGTGTGTGTGTGTGAGTGTGCTAAGGGAATGGAATGAATAAGCAGTCGGGGGAAAAACGATCACGCGAGTTGGCAAGATGGTAGCGATGTAAATGTCTACGATCAGGTTCCAGATGTTCGTTGTTTGGTTGGTACAGGTTCGCGTACGGCGGAAAGATCGGACAGCCGATGGAGGGGAAATGTGTACACATGCACCATGCACATGCAACGATGCACCGGTTGTTGATGCAGTTGGCACGAGAGCAACCAAAAGGAGCATCGTTTGAATCCAGTGCCAGATTTTCCGTTACGAAGGATGCAAGCGTTGGGAGACAGAATGAATGCAACGCAGCGATAGGGCAGCATCAGACGGGTGCAGCTGCCGCGAAGGATGCTGGGCGCTGGTAATTTCAGCTCGGATACGGAAAACAAACTGTTTAGGAAGCTGTCAATGCACTTGTGCATGATCATGCAGTAGGAAAAAAAAGATCATATGGTAATTAGAATGGTTAGCGTTATTCGTATTTTATTGTCCAATATCTGGGAGGAATGTTTTGTTTTGTTTTAATCACATGTCAAACATGGTACAGTCAATAATTTCTCGTCATTTAATCATTTATAAACAACACAAAAAAACCATAAATCAATATTGCTCCAGAAGATACCAATCAATCTTCGCTCTCCTTTACGCTTCTGCTAATGTTCCCATTATAGCAAATATTAATGATGGCAACACATATCATTCAGGTTGTTAATCTTATGCGATGCAATTACTTTTATGCGCCCTAACCATCCCTATGCTTCGTGTGCATCGCGTCAACAAGATTACATTGGGCAACATTAATCGCCAACATACCGCTCGTATGCGGAACGCTTACTATGAATTACTGCACGAGCCGTTCCCTGCTCACGATCGTGTTCCACCCGTTCCGCTTCGATTCGCTGTAATCCCTGCTGGTGCAGAATGGTACATTTGAAGCATCCCGGCGTGTTCGCTTTTCCACCACAGCTCTACTACCACCTTCCACCGATATTTGTTGATGTTCAACAATGAATCAGTGTTCTGTGATACGTTGCAACGCAGACCGAGCTTATGTGTGGCTCCCACGCATATGTACCGGACGGATACGCGCGAGAGAAACCTCCGAGCAGCACGTGGCATATCACGCAAGAATAGCAGAACAATAAATTTATCCATTCTCGAGCGATCCTCTCTGAAAGGTAATAATCATAACGTTAATCATTGATACAAGATCGGCAGAAGGAAGTCAAATGTTTGGGAAGCTACCATACCTGGATTTTTATACGGCACAGTGCAGATAGCGAACATTCGGTATACAGGTACGTGTGATAAGGAAGAATAGTGAGTTCGATAAGCTTAAAAGTGGCGAACGTTTGTGTGGTAAAATTCTGTATACGATATAGAGAATAAATTCTTCAGAAATGTTAATTTAGTTATCAGGAGTGCTTTAACACGCTTAGCTGTTTGGCAAACGCGGAAGATCGTGGAAGAAAAAGGAGTTTTATTTTTACTTCATTATATGCTATAGTTAATGATTAGACACTCAAAAAGTTTCTTAGTGTCCTAAAGGTAAGAGCGAAATAATCAGAATCTCGAGAGCAGGAACAGTGGCCGAGGCGAAAGTGGAGTCGGTCTTCATACGGCAAGAGCAGAGATCGAATCCTAACCCGCGTTCCACCAAAGTGTGGAGACTCTTTAGACCATCCAACAACTACGCCGTGGTATCATTTACAAAATAAGTCTTATGACAACTCAGCATTGACCAAAACAACACATCGTTAGTGTTATCAAAGTTTGCTGATAGTTTCAAAACCCCTTTATTTTACAGAGGAGTACGTTCACATGAGACGGAACTTAATAAAAACGATAACTAAAATGATAGGTTGTTGTAATCGATATAATGAATAGCCCAGTGTTGCTGCTCCCCCATTAAAGCAGAGGATCACTTTCCGTAGGGATTAATTTTCAGTTCGATTAAAAGCGAATCCAGTCGCTGACTCCGTGGCAAGTACGTAACATAACATATGAACAACAATGAATCAAAACACGACCTCACACAGCAGCACGCACGTGTGTACGTTCGCCAACGCTGGTCAGAGATGGGAAGCTAAGATGGCATGAAACGATGTTGTGTTGTATATACACTGACCACTGAACTTACCCTCCCTGGTGGGCTGGTGGGTGGGCAATAGAGAAATTATTAGCCAGAAGGTGATGAGAGAAGTTGACCAAACCTCTCCGTCTCGATGTACTACTGCTTGTGTTGCCGGGAGTTAATTACATACTGTTGGAAAATAAACATATAATAATCTACTGAAGAATTGCCTTTCCAGTCCGTTTAGGCAGCACGCATTTAGTAACAGAACGGGAATGGTGGGTGTATGCTTGGGTAGCAAATATTATTTATGTATCTGAACTATTTTATTTAGTAATAACCGATCGTATAAGTGCCGAAAGGAGTTGAGAGACAATTTATTAAAACAATTATTGCAAATTGATTTACAGTTTTAAATTGTGGAATAAATTATTAATTTTCTTCATGATGATTTTTCCATCCTTGTTTGTATGATAGTTAAATAATTGTTCGAAATTGATCGTTATATTTGTATTTCCTTTAATAGTATGCAACTTTGTTGGCTCAACATCCATTCTTTCCTATATTGCACCATTTTGTCTGTTGATTTATTCGTAATTTGTAAACATTTCCATTCTATTGCAACATCTTACGAACAGATGATTTAGGTCTCACTCGGACAGAACTCACTGCACGCGGGAGTACACACGTCCACGGGTAGAGCAGCAATTTTCTTCCCCCAGGGAATACCGCTCGTTAGAAACGGGATGCCAAAACGTCATCTTGTTTGCTTAAAAATAAATATCTTTCCCCAAAAAAACCTTTGCGTACGGGCGTACCACGACGTGCTTCCGCCGACGGAGTGTTTCCGCGTGACGGATACTTTCACATCCCACACCGTATCCCCACGGTAAGCTCCTGCAGCTACAAGTCTGTTACAATTTCCACCGTCTTTTCTTCGCACTGGTCAGTGGTTTCGGAACGTTTTGCCCCACTTCAATCGGTGCTTCAGAGGGCGTCGGAAAGGTCCCGCCAGAACACCACAATTCAACGAACTCTCGACGTCAAACTCATCGACGTCTCGCGATGACGAATGGCGGATGCTGGTTCGCTCTGACCATGGGGATGCACGGCCCTATCAGAAACGTGCCTTTCCCCGCGGTTCTCGCGAGCCGCGTGGTGGATGCACTTGAAACTGCGGGTGTGTTTTCGGTGTGCATGGAACGAGGCCACAACCAAAAGCGCACCACACGTCGGTCCCGTCACAAACGGTCTCACGTGATTAAACTGTCATGTTTACAACTGTTTGTCACCCGAGACACCAGGCATGGTGTGGAAACTTATAGTAGCGTACCAACAACAAAAACAACAGCGCCCGAATCCCTCACCTTTTCACGAAGGTATCCATCTCTTTGTCTTGTTCATCGATTTTGGAACACATTTCTTTATCCGCTTACTGCTGGATATTTGCCTTTCAGCTGGGACTGTTTGAAGGAAAAGAGCATCACAAAAACAACTGGAAACAGGAAGCGCAGTTTTCCACCTCATCCCATCCATCACACGGTGGTAAGGAGGGAGAAATCGACCGCTCCGTTGACGTGCGATGACGATGACGTATCCGGTGCGGCGTTCGTCAGTGCATTGAATCCGGGAAACCCCCCCGTTTCTGGAGTAACAAAGGTGAACGAGTGGCGAACCGCCGAACGATCGCTGTCAATGATGAAGATCACTCGTTGGATGAATTTTCCGGATGTGAGTTTTCCTCCACAGGAAAAGGAATTGTAAACCGCGTACTACTAACGAACGGAAGCGGGGTATACCGATTCCGGCGGCTTTAAAAGGTAGCAAATCTTGGTTACAAATTTTATTAAGATAGACATGGAACTCCTTTAGTTGTGGTAGTCGGATACTGGCGGAAGCTATGTACATGAAGGAAGTCCCAAACTTTAAACAAGCATCATAATTGTGTTCCGTTTTTTCCAGTATATAATACACACATTCATATTGCGAATGGCGCGTGCATTATTTCCGGTTAAAATAGTTGTAAACAGTAAGTCAATCTGACATGAACAATCTTTAACGCATGAGAAGGGTCGGTTTTAATGTTTTGTTTCGTAGCAATTTAAATAATTTAACAATTATTAGAAACATCAGTATCAAACACTTTAAGAATCTATTTTTTATATGTTCAAGATTAACGAAAATTTGGCCATTCAGAGTGGTGAGAAATCTTTTGCAATTTCAAATTTCGGTGAAAGCAATCGTAGTGAACAGTGAGAAAAATCAAATGAGAATGGGATGAAATTGATCGATGTGAGAAGCATAAATAAACCCGTCAATTTACTCTCTTTCTCATCTGATGCATCCTTGCGATCCGTTGAGAGCATGCACGGGACGGAGAGTGTTTGTTGGGTAATTGTGATAGTAATGTCGGTTTTTTTATTGTGCACAACACTTTACGCAAGTTACAAGATTATTGAATCTGAAAAAAATGGTTTAACACAAATGTAAGCAAATTAACAATATCGTTAGTTACTTCCATTTTAATCCGTTTGAAGGGAACAAATAGTTAATGGAACGTTATGAAGAACATTGAAAATCAAATTTATGATGATTATTTTGTACAATTTTTAAATTAAAAATATAGTAAATAGAAATCTCAAAATTAAATAAAATAATATTAGTAAAATATTTTGGGTAACCCTGTTTTAAAGCCGATTACAACGCTAATATCGCATGACCCTTCGAAAATCCCATCTGTAGCATGGACTGATTATGGTTATTTATTTATATATTTTCCATTATGACTTATTGTCTTATTGTCGTATTTTGACTATCCTGATGCTAGCAAACGAAAGTTACGAAAGCCAAAAATATCAGGTCAAGACCTTAACAGGTACAGTTTACATTATAATATATTATTAGATAAAGGGATATTACGCCAATTGTTGCGTTATGAAAAATGTTATATTATTCTTACTTTAATCCGCCAATTTTCTGGGTGTGACATCAAAACCTTTTGTTTTATTTTTTAATATAAATAACAGTCTGAGTTTTATTTCATTTATAAATGACAAAAATAGATCGAATCGCTCTCTATGGTAAATAAACTTCAAACAATCTCACCAAAGCTGCGACGTAACTTACGCTCGCACCTAAACAGCGCGCGCGAATGCTGAGCATGCTGAGTATGCGTACCGCGCTAAAGGGAAAGCCACCAAGCGTCGCATCATATTTTCTCAGTCCGTTACTGACTGTTCGTTCGCAAAGACGCACGCAGTAGGTTCTGTAGCAACGCTTCGAGCACGAAGGATTTTCCACAGCAAAACGCGCGTGCGTATGTTGCCTGTGTCTGAATCCCCGACGGTCGAATAGTTTCGCTTGCGAGTGCAGTGTGCATGTGGTGTGTAGCTTCCCTTGGTGTCGTCGTTCATCTGGTTAAAGGTGCACTTTCCATGTGTGAAATGTGAAACTCCATGTGTTGCGCAGTGAAGATAAACCGACCAAAAAAATAAGGAGATCCAGCAGACGGAGAAGAAGTAAAATAAAAAAAAACAGAAGAAGAAAAAAATGTTTCAAAGGAAGAGATGAAAATTAAAGAATGTTACTGATCGTGTGTTGAAGGGTTTATCCTTATAAGCTTAAAAAATTGGAATTTAAAAATTATCGCTTAAATCGGAATTACCAAAGTGAACAGGCAAGTGTTGGATGATCGTTGTGAAAGTGTCGCTGGAAAAAGTGCAATGCATTGAAAGGGAAGAAAATAGTCAGTGAGTTTTAAGTGCAGAAACAGAAAATAGTCAGCAACAACAGCGAAACGAACCGAAACGAGCCAGTAAGAAAGAAAACAAACAACAAAAAAAACACGGAATAGTATCGGATCGATTGTCATTCGATCTGCGATATTTGTCCGTGCGTTCGGAGTGTTCGGTACCTTCGCGAACCGCAACAAAAGGTATATCAAGTGTGAATGCCGCAATACGTGGCTCTTTGAACGGCAGAATTAAGGGGCAAAAAACTGAAAAGCCACTGCGAACAAATTGGATTACGCAAACGGGTCATGCAACTACGCTAGGAAGCTGTCAACACACACACGAAAGGTAAAAAGAATTAAAAAAAAAACATAAAAACATGAATGATCAAAGGATAAAAGGAGAAAACAAAGCAATCAATTGACAGATGAATTGAATTGATTGGATAAAAGGAGCAAGAACTGTTTTTTTAGACAAATCATATAAAAAAGTAAAAAATCTCAGTGTAAACGGGGACACGTCTATAATGTTGTATTCCATGGGAATGAAATTGTCGCCTGATCGACGATCTTACACTTCTTCGCTATCGATCTTGCCCTGCGGATCTTATAGTTCAGCAAACAATCAGGTACCTGGCGCAACGGAAATCGGTTTTCACTACACCGTGTGCCTAGTTACAGTTTACAGCGGTCGGTTCTGAAACAATCAATCGATCGTTGCGTTTGGCGGTGTTTTTAAAAATAGCGATCGTTTTCCTATCCATAGCACACCGAAAGGATCACCGTCCACCGTAAAGGTGTGGTTGCGTTAAGCGGGAACGCGATTCGAACTCGCCAAAAGACAAACCATTCCGTTACAGCGTTACCGATCGTGTTCGTGATTGGTTTTTGCGAAAAATAAAATGGATAGAAAAAAAAACCAGTGATCGCAGAAACAGAAAATAAAGAACCCGTGAAGAAATCAACACATCAACACGCAGTTGTTGATCTTCACCTCGATCTTCAACATTAGTGCGATCGGTGGATAAGTTTGCCAATCGTTGAGAAAATCCGTGAAAACTCCCAACGTAGATGTGTGATTGTGTGTGTGTGTGTGTGTGTGTGTGTGTGTATCTGTAGCGCCCCGCCACGGGGAAATGTTTCCTTTTTTTTCCATTTTGCCAATTTCGAGCATGGTTCGGGGGCACCTCACTCAACGGGGCTTCCATCACACTGTTTGAGGTCGTCCCCATCACAACTCGTGGAGGGATGTGTCCGGATGGAGTGCTTGCACGCGGGGCGTAAACATCAATATTTATAGCATTTTGTCGAATGGGTCAGAGGTAAGGTGAACACAGTTTTGGCTGCTGGTGCTGCTGAACGTAATGGGAAAACGCCAGTTTCTCCCCGAAACATTTGTCTAACAGACATTCTAGAAGACCTCCAAGACCCCGTACGGGGGCAAGGTGCATACATTTTTCTATTTTTCGATCGGTGCTTTTATATATATTTTTTTTGCGCCACATCTTTCAAGTATAAACGATCTTCGATCACCGGTGACCGCGTTCGTTTTTTGATTCGAACAGGGGGGAGGACAAAAATACGAGGTGGCAATAATGCTATCGCGTATGCAATCACCAGGATTGTAAGGATTTGATTTATTGTACTGTCCAATAGCACGACGCGTGATTTACTGCGCCGTCCGCTAATGCTTGGCCGTCCCTCGTCACATCGGTTGCAAGTCGTCGGTTCCCAAAATGCGGTCACAGTTCTGCTCTACTTTTATTAGTGCACCAAGCTACACACATACATGCCCTGAGCGCAGAGGATTTTGCTGTCTAGAGCAGCAAACACTGTCTCGCTGTTGGTGAGTTCATATTTCATGGGCCAAACAGTATGCACCGGGCGGATCATGTAGGCCACTCGCTTCACGAGCATTGTCGTCATATTGCCCTCCCCAAAAGACAGATGATGGGTTGTAGTGCACATTGACAGGCCGGGAAGCAATGTTAGGCGTAGGTAACATCCTAGCTACATGTTCCCATGTTTTTGGCCACTAGGTGTTTTTTGGGAACATGAATTGTACCCATATAAATGAACTTCTTTCGCCACCGAACCCCAAGGATCGGGACATATTCGCGTGTGGTACAACGCGTCTCATTGCCCGGTGGCCATTTTTCATCCTTCCACAACTAAACGAAACGTTGTTTACAGCTTGCGAGCGGGATAAAGTTTTTTTTCCGATGCCGTGTCCTTCCTACCGTGCGGTACAAAATTTTGTATTTTATTTTCCAAATTTTCACACCCGCTTCGGCACATTTGCCACTGGTGCACCGGTGGGTTGAAAAATGTACCTTAGGATTAAGTTTAATTTCGGCAATTAATTAGCGAGGTTTCGGTGTGGATCAAGTGGAAGTGTGCTTTTTTTTTTTGGTGAATGCTTCTGTCACACGTTAACACGCCTGCAGAGTTATAGACCGCATTAAGTGGACATTTACAGCTGTAAAATGTGCGACCGGCACGATTTAAGAGCGGAACGGTTTTAGAGTCACTTTTAATTTGGTGTACGAAGAAAAACGGAAAACTCCCGATTGCTTTGCTTGAGAGCGATGTATGATTTACATTAGGAGAGGTTTATGATATGCAGACGATTAGAATGAAGTATAACATTAGGACTCTCGTGGGACACCCAATTCCCATCTGTCTCCTAACGAATTTTAAAACAAAAATGTTGAGTCAATAATTTTGATTATTTTGAGTGTTTTATTTATTAAAAACCATTTAAAACCTTTTCCTAAACGCACCTTACGCTTCATTCCTCCTAACGTTTATGCGCAATTTCGTACATTCCTCCATTAATGTGTCACGTTCATTTAACCCAGATTCTAGCTCGTACCAACCGCGCAAATCTAGGTGCCACCGTCTAGTGTTTTGCCCCAAGTAGGTGGCAACCTCCCCCCAACACAATGAGACTACTGTGTTTCACTTTTACGCATAGCCAAACGACCGAAACACCCGCGCAGCAATCATCTGCCAACATCGATCATGTCTGTTCGTCAATGTTGGGCCCGGGGCACAGAAAAAACTCGTCACACAGATCTAATCATGCACACCAAGTCTCGATACCTGGCAGTGTGATGTTTTCATTAATTCATGACCATACCCACCGTGCTTCGCTCGGAAAGCCATCTAACTCCTCCGGATCGGTGGACATTAAAGGAGCAGCAGCGGTTGTGGTGCGTTACCGCTCGGTGGGTTGATTAATTTCGTATTCAATAGCTACCGCACGCCACGGCGAGTCCCATCTTGAGTGTGCTGTGCCGTGAGCGGTTTCTGGAAATTGATTTCTTCTTTTCGAGCAGTGGAAGCTTCTAATCAAAATCCCTGTCACGAGCCCTTGAGGCTTTCGCGTCCATTCGCCCCCGAAGGGGTTGCGTGCCTAATTGAATTGGAATTTCATAAGAGTTCGTTTGCTGGAACAGCGCAGGATAGCGATCGAAAGGAACAAGCGATGTGAGGCTATCACCACCAGAAGCCTTTGCGGGTCGATTTGCCGCTCAAGTGGACGAAGGAGTTTTCTCTTTCCTCTGTGCGGTTCGTCTGCGTGCCCGGATGTATGTCTGGATGGCTGATCATCACCGCTAATGGCACTCAATTAGAATCCTTGATGTCCTCCGTCGGTGTTTAAGGTAGAGATAAAACCATTGCACGACACAGACACCATGGCAAGAAATGATTTCCGTTCGGGATGAGTAGATGTCCCGCTCGATAGAAAGCTTGTCAGTTATCAAGCGCATGAACTTTGACGTGGTACCTTCAAGAAAACATTTTTTTTCTTCACCACCACCCAACCGGTCAGCGCTTAACGCTAGCACGTGCGGTCACAGCGCATCTCCAACACTGCTGGCCGATGTCATTGCCTTCGCCACTATCAAAACATCGCGAATTCGTTTGAAGTATAAAGTTCCGCGGGTGACAAAATCGGTACGCTATGTTGCTATGTTGCGCAAAATGACAAAATGCGCGCGTGTGCATTGGCCGCTGTTCCTGCCAATCCGGCCGCGTTGCGGTTCGAAGCGTAATTTATGCGACAGTACCTCAACCGTTTTTTTTTTATTTAAAGCGACCACAGTAATCCCGAACCGACCGAGTGTGATGGCCGGCGGAGGGTTGCATCGATGGAGCACGCTCGGCAGAAAGATGTACGACGGGCAGATGGACCTGTCAAGTGCAGCGCAAACTGACATGGAAAAGCCGATCCAAACCGCCGAGGTGACGATGCATGCGCTTTGCTGAAATGCATCGGATAGAGTGTGGGAGTGAGAGGGAGAGATGCGTGTGCGAATGCACTTTTTCCATTTGTTGCATCGCTACTTCTTTCGCGCGAACAACACGATCCGCTTGCAAGTGCATTGGACTACTATTCTTTAGAGGCCACACGTCGGACAAGGTTATAACAGTAGTACTGCGAAGGATTACGCGCAGGCGGACAGTAGCTGACACAGTAGGACAAATTGCTTACACCTCCGGGACAAATGCATTCCGTCCGTAATGGAATGTATTATTTTGGGCAAAAAAAGAAACGCACCTCACATGATCGGTGATTCAACAGTCTTTTTTACACGAAATATCCCACGACCTCTCCGACAGTTGTACGGGCGTAACAAATCGTTGGGTTGTGTAATTATGTTATAAATCAAATTATCAGAGGTTTTCCTTCCAGCAATGGGATCATCAAAAGATGACCGCGATACAGCCGGTGGCCGCGTGTGTCAATCTGCCGGACCAGTGTAGTCCGGGAGCCGGGAAGAATCCGTCAATTGAATTAAATCAAATCTTCAACCCTGGTGCGACTGCTTCACGCCCCATCGGATACTCACGCGCTATCGCTCGGCCGGAGGGCATTTTGTTTTTTTTTTTTGGACACAGACCCGAGCGCAACCTAATCCCTTCGGGAATGGGGTGTTGTGTGGTGACGGGTGCGTTCCTTCTAAACGACACCGATCATCTCGCCCATCGCACCATAGATCAGTCTGATCAGACCGAGGCACAATTTGAACCTTTAGCACGAATTAAGATGTTCCGAAACGAGAGCTGATTGAGTGTTACGATATGGGGTTATTTTTTCGTGGTTGCGTTGCTGTTGTTTTGCCCAGTTGGAACTCCGATGATGATCCTCCGGGCATTTCGTTCCAGGCCGTGATTTACCGCACACTGAGCACACACTTAATAAAAACAAAACTTCTTCGTCACCGGAGTTTGGTGGTTGCCCCGAAATGATGTCAAATAATACAGCCCGTTTGTTCCGTGTGTCCGATGCGTGTCCAGCATAAATTTGATTGTTCAAACGCGGGAGGATCGGGACCTTAAGAAGCTCACCCAGCCCAATAAAAAAAAACAAAAAAGCTAAGGGAGGGTGATACTGGTTAGCCAAGATATTACTTTGTAAATTGAGTACGATAAAACAATCCACCCGTTTGGGGGTGAGTTTTGTAAAAGGTTTTCATGGACTCGGATCGCTAACAGCACACAATCGGAACGTTTGTATTGGGGGATGTGGCACAAGAACCGCACGCCTTGGGATTTGATGTATCGACGCTGGTTGTCCGAAATGATGATATGTTCAGCGCGCGACAGTGCGTGATGGAATTACATTTTGAGGGTGGATGAAGCGAGTGGCGAGTGAAATAATAAGTCTTATTTGAGCGGACGTGTCCAAAAACCCTTTTTGGCAACTGTGTCAGCCAATGAAGGGAACAATTCGGAGAACAGAAGAACGCGTCGCGAGTGACTGCTTTTGCTAAATTTTTAAAACCACAAAACAGTTTCCCGCTTTGTTGCTGTTACGACCTTATTGCGACGGTTCTGTTTCGTTTTTTAAACTTTGTTTCATCTCGTGTGTTCCAAAGATGCTGATAATGGTGTTGAAGGGTTTACGCGTCGTGTGCAAAGGTTCCTGTAACTATTGTGTCAGTGTGTGCTACATAAATGCATCATTATAGCGACAATGAACCGGGGAGGGATCATTTGAGATGACAGAACAATTGAATGCACAATCCCAAGTTCCAAAAGTTAAAAGTCCGAGATCTCGGTTCGCATCACAACAACTAAAGTGTGGACCTTATTCGCTGGGACAAAACCAATGCCAGCAGGAGTGTTGTTCTGCTCTCTGTTCTCTGATGGGCAACCGAGAGTGAGATGATCTTGTCCCAAAGCGGTGCAGGCGGAGTATACTGGGCGTTTGGCGTTATTTACGTCCGCCACAATTACTGTCCTCGGGTTTCGTCCGCTAAAGAAAACAAGGATGATGAGCAAACACATGGACGCCATTCATTTTCGGGCAGTTTTTCATGTCCCATTTTTCGGGACCCTACTGAAAACCAGAGGTCTGGTGCTGGTAATAAGTGGCAGAGCGAAAGAGACCGGTTATAGCTGCATGATCTCCGAGGGTTTGCTCGGACACATGCGAGAAGGATGCGGAGAATGGGAATTGATAATTACTTGCACTGCTGCATCGGCCGTTGCATTTTTCCAACCATCTCATCCACCCAGTGCTGGGTGCCCTACTTTGCATTTTAAATTCCCTCCGCTCTCAATCCTCCGGCCGTACGGAAGGATTTTGGATTTTTTGGGTAAGGTACAAGTATTCCGAAAGAACCATTGCACCGTCATGTGGGATGGGAAATTCTTGCCTGCCCGTGGTTGTTTGCCCGCTCCCGTCTGCTTTGGTGAACCTGCGAAGCTTATGGCCGTGTCCTGTGACATCTTCCACTCGAGTGATGGTGCCATGTGTGCTAATGAAGTGGAGTTTTAGAGGGAGTTAAGCAGGCAGGCAGCAAAGAAAACATACCCTTAAGAACTGCGTACTTCACTAACAATGGCAGTCAAAAAGGGGTTAATTGATGATAGATACGTTGGATGGGAAAGCTAATTTTTTTAACCAAATTTGTCTAACTGAGACCATCGGATGTCAAATCCCAATTGGAAGAAAATATACATTTTGAAAACAATGCTGTTGTTAAAACATGTGAACAGATCTTCAAAGCTTTTTTCAGCATTATTCTATTTGAAAATTAAAATTCCGTTTTGTCTCACATTTGAATGTGAAATAAATAAATAAATAAAATAAAACAAATGTTTAGAAATCTGTACGTAATGAGTAAATGCTGGAAAAATTATCCTAAAAGGATTTCAACTATATTTAAGTATACACACATCCGTTCGAAATCCCGATGCGGTAATCCTTTTCATCCTTTTGGGTATGTTTAAACTAAATCGATATAATGGTGTGTTTAGCCCACAACCTTCATCTAGGGCCAGATTATGGAATAAAAATAACATTCGGTGTGCTTTTTCGGCATCGTTACAGTTCATAAACTTTCGGCCCATCCGATCCTGCTCGTATTTCCTTGTAGTCTATTATGCTGGTTTAATGCGGACTAGCATAGCCGTTTGGCTGCAAGATTCGATCCTAAACCTGCATCTAGCTATTATTTAAAACGGCTCGATACGTTGTTGTTTGGGTTTTCCCACATGTGTGTTTATTCCTTTGATCAGCACGTCCTTCCTTGGGGATTATTGGGAAGATACTGTCGGTGTTGTTCAATGCGTTGGTGATCTTGTGGCGGATGATAGTAAAGTAACAAGATAACAAGTTTGCCTTGTGCACAATAAAAAAAATCATCAACACACACTCACACATGTGCTTCAAGCGCAGAACGTAGCGGATGTGAAGATAATAAAATTGTTATGCTATCTCTGGATGGACATTTACAATATACGAGACAACCGCGATCGGCGATGGGTGCCGCTTTTCGCGGGAAAAACGATCAAGGGAAGGCTGCCCGAACACGTGCATGGGAATGGGTTGATTTACGTACACATTCTGTAATGCATGTACCGCAAAACCTCACACTCGCAAACATTTGTCCTGACTAAAATTGCCATTAATATTTATATTTTATTTCTCTGTTTTGCAGAACGCGTCCCACAACGTTACGGTGGTAACGTAGGTGCATACTCCCGAAACGACCATGCAGCCGGCCAGGTTCAAGGTGGATGAATGTGCGAAAATGTGCGTCATCGAATCGTGCGGTGAACGATCGACGATTGCGTAAACGCGAAAAAGGACCAATAGTGCTGCGTGCAATTAGCAGCAAGCAGAATTTGTGTAGCTGATCACATGTGGAGTGTTGTTGTGTTATGCTGCTGAAAAAAATGTCCACAAACATGGCTCCGTACGGTGTGCGTTGGTGGTACGTTGTGGCCGTCTTCTTTACCCTGTACATTGCGCATTGTTCGCCCTACAAACTATCACAATCCGACCCGGACACGATACGGATCAATTTAGGTAGGTGATGATTAATCGTACCGGTACTGATTAATGAAATCATTTTCCACCATAAACACATTTTAACCATTGTCTCGGCGCCATTTCCCTGCCATTTGACTCATTAGCGTTGTGTGTTTTGTGCCCCTACCAAACACGCCACCTCTAAGCACCGAAATTTTCATAATTATTTTCCCGTTTAGCATTTGACACATTCCACTTGAGGGTTGGACCGGGCGGAAAAAGGGAGGGTGATATAATGCTCCCATTTTTTTTTTGTTCAGAAAAGGAAGCACTTCCCGTTTCGCTAAAGTAGAAAACTCTCCCAGAGACAGGCTGGTCCCGTACCGAAGGAAGCAGATGAAAGCGTGTCACATTCCATCACACGCGGTGCAAAGGAAACTTTAGAATTTTCTTTACGATTTTCACCCGCCGGAAAGACGTACGTCCGTACGTGCGTGTTTCAGAAAGCGCACTTAAGCGCTCCGCTATGTTTGCTTAGGCAAAATCGAATTTTCCTGCATCTGGCGGTCATCGTGCGGGAAATTTGATACTTTATTTTCTGGGTTTTGCAAATGAACCGAATAGGAAAATGGATGGTTTTGCGGTTATAGTACCGGCCGGTATAAAGGGAGGCACAACGTGGATACGATAAACGGTTTTGCCTCAACTTTAACATTCTAGTCTGTTTACTTAGCGTCTCAAGCGGAAAAACGTATCCATTCTGCACGTATCCAGAAGCCAGATTTTCCAACCGCACTGCTTTGCGTAGTTATCCTTGAACGTTTTTCATTCACGTATTCGGGCTATTGTTTACAGCGATAATTTCTCGACGCAACAATGATTTAGTAACAGCAGCGATTTGTTCAAAACAAGTCGATGGCGATCAGTTTACAGTTTTTTTCTGGTTATCTTTTAGCCTGGAGGTTAGGATACCGTTTAGTTCGCAATTTACGCGATTATTGTTTTCTCTCATAAAGCACTGCATTATGAGAGGGTATTGGTATTCGTGTGATAAATGTAAACGATTCGCGTCGTTGTGTATCGATCGTGTATAGTGCCAAACGTTAGGAATTTTAACTATAAATAGCATTTAACGCATACTAGCTAGGAGTGCTCTGGTGGCCGTGACGGTAACGACGAGAGTCTTTACATGGAGCAGGACCTCGGTGATCGATCGAATCCCGTCCAGATTTGCTTACCCTGAAAGTGAGAAAAAGGGACTTTTCCACTATCCATCTACGACGTTGTAGTAATGTAAGTCAAAAATGATAGGTAAAATAATTATGACCAATAATAATTTCACCATATCGTTAAAAAGGAGGGCCGTTTCGTCAATAAAAAGATAAGACGATATTATAACTAGCCAAGAGGGTTTTATGCAATCCTTTTAAACCAACAATTAAGTAAGGCGTTTTTTGTATTTATTGGTAAGACGAACATATTTAATTATTGTTTGAATTCAATTAAGTGCATTATTTATGCCATGCTTTCATCAAATGCGCATGATAAGCGTGCACATTGAGCGATTTCATTATCGAACAATTGTTTTTAATTAGATCGTTCAATGTACCGCGATGAGAAATTTCCCCAAAGTAAGAAATGCAATTCCCGTGTAAAGTGACACACAGCAGCGAATCTTTTAATTAGTCGTGCTCCCTGATTTCGGCTTTGTTCTGACCCCATGGTGAGAACATGCATTGACCACCGATTCGTCTTGCACATGCGGGATCAATTTCCAGAGCAGTAATCACACAGACGATTCCGTTGCAAGTGATTGACGTACAGCCGAGCCGCGTTTCAGCATTACAGTGAATTTTTACTGCTTTTCCGCTGAATTTGGTGCTGTCGTAATAGTAGCACAAAAAATCTTACAGCAACAAACTTATTAACAGCATCATTGAACCATTTTTGCTAGCAACCGTTCATATGGGTGCTACTATTGGTGGGTATTGGCCCGGTCCTGCACGCTGTGAGGCTGGAGTTTGTTGACTTTTTCGTGATTTGACCATTTTCGGCAGGGCTTCAATAGAGTTTGACCCGCATTAAAACGTTTGTGTCGTAGTCCTCTAATGATGGTAACGATAGATCGTGTGCAGTAATTTCTGCACTAATTCTTCTCCATTCATTCATTCCCATCTTTTCAGCTCGCATGAGTTGTTAATGGTAACGAAGAGAAGAATGAGGGCTCCAACAAAAAATTATTCTACAGTCCAGGGGAAAGAAATCCGTGCATCAAAACAGAAGGAGCGGTTTAAGCTAACCGCAGATTGCCCTCGGCATTTAATTGCAAACAGGCGTAGCGCGAACCCTTATCAGACGGTCGCAATAAAATGCCCCGAAATCGGTGACGAATCTGTATCGCACTCCTCCAAACCAGCCCGCGGATGAGTGATTCAAAACCTCGAAGGTCATGTCGACTAGCTGATTCGCCGGTCCCTGTGAAACCTTTTTAGACTTTGACTTTTAGTCTTTGTTTTCCAACGGAACCTTTAAGCACCATAGGTCGCGGCGGTATCCCGACAATGTGTCCCATTATGGGTTGTGTGTTTTTTTTGTCATCATTTTTTCAGAATATGAAAAATGATATTTTGTTGCCGATTTCATGCTGTTTCGCGTGAGACTTTGTCTTCCCGTTCTGGCACACGTTCGCAACGTCGTGGATAGTGTTACCCCCAAATCCGACCTGACGAGCTCAGCTTTTTTCCTGTTGTTGCTTGACGCCACGCCAAGATCACTCTCCGGGACAGCACCCTTCGAAGCTACAAATGCTGGCATCTTGTGTCCTGAAGTCTCGGTGACGCCAGACCACGCAGCATAATGCGTGCGAGAGTGAAAGAGGAAGACTAGCATGCTACGTCTGGCGCATATAATAGAGATCATAAATTACGCGTTCTCCGAGCAGTTTGTCACGCGCAGCTACCGATGTAGCCAGGAAGACAGGAAATAATAAAATGACAAAAATTAAACGAGATCGAGAAGTTAAGAGGGAAACCGTCGTGTCGAGCAACAAAACTTTGATGATGGCAGGGTGCGGTCCAATGGTAAGGGCTGATCGAATCATCTTTTACTTCCCATCGAAATTCGCTCTTTATTGCACTTGGGCAAGTGCTTCCCATCATCTGGGATGTGTCGCGCAAAGCGATTTGCATGGACCGTCGATCGAAAGCGGCAAAAGATAATACTAGACGCGGGAAGAGTTCCTTGACCTGCGGAACTGACTCTGCTAAGTGAGTGATGCATGTACAGGAAGGCTGTGACGCATCAATGTAGACCTCCCATGCACTGGATCTATGACTATCGACGCATCATATCCAATGGTACTGCGGTCTCACAAAAGCCATGGGATAAGGATGGCTTATTACTGCCGTTTCCTATCAGCAAGAGCCACCGAGCGAATTGATCCGCAAAAAAACCCACGATCGTTGTGACTTCCTTGAGTGAAGAGATATGAGAGGCAGTGGGCAAGTATTGGGGATTAATTGAACGTTGCGTACGCTCCCCATGATCCTCTCGTTCACTTTCTTCCTCACAGTACTGTAATTTCCCCCATTAAACTGACGCTTTTGAATGGTCCATTTAGTTGCCACCGTTACCGTACCTTACTGCCACCCGATCCCCACAACCGGACGACACCCATTCCCTGGTCGAGAGTTCGTTTCTTTGGCTGTCCTCGTGACTGCAGGGTCTGTTTTGCACGGCCCTGGTGGCGGTCTATCTCTGTGGGCCGACTTTTTATTGCGTTTGTTAACTCGATGTTTACATCGTTCGCTTTATGATTTGTTTATACGATCGCATCACTTTATTAGATGCGATCTTTGCCCTAGAGACTCACCGTTTCCGACCACTCTGTACGGTGTGTCTTGCCAGAAGGATCATATTCTATGGGGCGCGCCTGTAAGCAGCGAATTTGGCACACATGCCTCCGGAGTAGTCAAACGCCGATTTCGCTGGTTGGTGTGGAGCGGTTCACCAAATTTCGGTACGCATTCAACGTACTGGGTTAACCAACAGAAACAACTGCTGAACTTGCCAGACAGCGCATCATTCCGTCTTCCAATGTATCCCGGATTGTTGGAGTTGCGTGTATGTAGGGTGTGTTGAAGTTTTTTTTTATGTTGGTACATAATTTTATGGCTCTGTTCCTACAAATCTAATATTCCTGCCAATTCTGACTCACCCGGTGGCGTACGTTGCGAGATACTGATACTGTCAAATCACAGCAACACGCTGCTGGCTGAACATCCGCGGCCTGTTCCAGTCGCTGATGATGCTGAGGCGTAGAGACAGCGTTGTTGATGGGATCTCATGTTGGTTTGCTGAATTTTCTTGGAAGGCAGGGCATTACGCACGTTATGGAGAACAGTCGGAAGCATCCGTGCAGGAGCGGATGGGACTAACTGCCTGCCAACCAAGATGGCGCCAACTCCCGCGTCTGCTCAGGCGAGACGTTTTGGAAAGATCTCCGCGATTAGATGGGTGACGATTGACAGGAGAAGTAACAGATTCCAAGCCGTTCTTGATTGATTCGTCAAAACCAGACACACCGCTTTGGGCATTTGGTGCGAATGTTTGCCGTTTCTGTAGAGCACTTAGACGTGGGATATGGTTTTTGTTTTTATTTTGTTTATTAATTTTTGTATATTTTTAGTATCAAAATCCGGTGCTACTGTTGTTGATAGTACCGTTTCCAAGAATTACATTGGGAGTACTTCGAATGGAACATTTATGAAAGTAGAGGGATACCATATATGAGTAGTCGAAATCCAACTTTCTAGTAAAAGTGAACTTTTAGCAAGGTTACTTAAACACAAACAATCTTAGCTGCTGTACCATCATCGTGGCTTCGTCTGCCTTGCGATACAAGAAAACAACGCTGCATTGTTCTCCGCATCAAGATAATCGCGTGCGCATTCCATTCCATGGGCAACGGTTATAAATGAATCTCGATCGTTCGGGGACTCGCGTCATAGCTTGAAGCAGAGCAGGTCAGTACGTGGTTGGAATATATCCAGCTCGCAATTTGGACATACGGTTTGCGGACGTTGTTTTTAAATTAACGGTTACCTTCGTTCAATCAAAAAGCACGAACTTATCGTTTAAACATTCATTCGGAACACCCGAAGAGTTTGTTCTTCCAAAATAAGGAATTCCACAGTGTAACGGAAATTCAGTCTCTTTCAGACGGTATATTCCTAAAACTGTGCATGTGGTATTTCACTCTGACCTAGCGTGTCTAATCTCGCACCCACCAGCCATTTTGCCGGAGTCGTTCGCGAAAAAAGGTCTTTTGAATCGCTTAAAATAATTAACTCAATGATATGTTTGTCGTCAGATAATTAGCCCGCCCCGGGGGATCGCAGTGGTAAGCGTCATTTATGTGGCATATAAATCTCATCAACCCTCCAATCAGTGCCACACCCTGGGGGAATGTGGAGAGGGTGGGGAGTTTCTAACACAGCATGACATTCAACATACAGAGACGTTGGATCCGTCCAAAATGTTACTCCAGGCCGGTGACCGCGAAGGAGCCACGATGTCTAGTGTCCGGCTAGCTGTCACTTGAGCTGTCGTCGTACTCGGTGCGTTAAAGTGAGAACAGTTAAAAAAAGACTAATAGAGCAAAGGGCAGACATAATAACGAGATTTGATTAACTTGAAGTTGCTACCGATGATATTATTTCCATCCTTTGAATGCCTTGTGACATGTATTGCTGTTGTTTCTAATTTGTTGACGTAAATGTAACAAATTCTGCCATAAGTGACACTAGCGTGTAGCACAGCATGATAAGACTACTAATTAAATATTTTGTCATCTTCCTTAAACGGAAACCTGTGGAGGAACGTGCAAACAGATATATCCGATCGGAATCGGTTTAATTCGCGTTCGGAATAGTGTGCGAAAATTGTACGGCTGCAGAATTACAATCACCAACCCCCAACCGCCATGTTTGGCACAACTATTAAGCATGTAATGTGCGCACACCTGCATTGAGCGAATATATTGTTCATGGTAACACACTAAGCCCTCTACAAGGCCCGATGTCCAATAAACAACACCAACCGAATTTCGCTCAAAATGCATTCCAACCTCACCGATTAACACCCTAACCCTACCGTATTCAAAATTAGTGCCAATAGATTACTCTCAAAAATCGATTTACGGAGCGATCGCTCCCGATCCTCCAAGCGTCTTGCTCAGTGCCTGTTTACATTGGCACTTTAGTTGCTGGGCGAAACCACGCGTTGGAATGTTTATTTACCTAGGTTTATGGGAAGGTGTCGAAAATAGCACACCGACACTGACGATGCAGATGATGATAACGACTACGAAGACGTCGACAACGACGACGGTGATGATGATGATGGTAGTGTTTGTAGCGGTAGTAGCAAGAGTGGATACGCACAACGTGCCTCCACGTTTGAAACTTCTTGTGAGCTGCATGGGGAATAGGAATTGACGCAGCAGAGCCAATTTTGAACACACTGCTGCTTCATTCCCGCAACGGTCTGAGAATGAAGCTTCCGGTGAGCGATTTAACTTAACAGCTTGTGGAGGGAGTCATCCCATACACCTTGAGACTATCATTATGAACCAAGGTTACTAACAAACCACCGTACATGGAGTAGGATGGAAAGGGCCAACAGTGTTTGTGTGTGGTAACGTTTGGTGGTTGAATGCAGTTGAAATAATAATAACTATTTCAATACTACACACGTTAAGCGCACTTCACAGCAAACATCCCGTTTTCTTCTCTTGAAAATCTCAGAAAGCAGAAATTGAGTAATATTGAAGCACTTCAGCTTCAAACATTCTCGGAGGTTAACCATAATTGGAATCAAGGTGCAGTTATACATAGTTTTATTACATCAACTTTCATTCAACATTGACCTAGGCCCGTAACACATTTTCTTCAATCTCCAATAACAGTAATCGTTTTGCTCGTTCCCATTGATGATCTAAAGGGGAGAGGTTAATTGAACTGCCTGTAACATCAAGAATTGCCGAGATTCTTTGAGCAGAACTGGAATGCTAGCATGAAACTATATTTACGTACCTTCATTGCTTGTTTGTGGTATACTTCCTTGAGAAGGAAGGAAGTCCAGCTTCCTTCAAGCACCGGAACAGTCGCTGTTGGTGTGGTAACGTTCAAACGTTTCCACCGTATCTTGGGCGGTCAAGTAAGACTGTGTATCCGGTGTTTATGTTCACCGATAAGTTTCCGCATAAACAATCAAACCATTGCACAGCCAGATGAAGAAACGATGTACGCTTGCGTTGGGAAACGCGTTTTCCATCGCTCCCCGAGGCTGGCTAACCTTTTCCGTACTAACCTCCAGCGAGCGATTTAGATTAGCGAAGGCAATGCCACAAAGCGAACACACGTAAGCAGCAAAGATGCGTGGACAAATTTAGCACTGCCATAAATTATTTAATTCAGCTACCATGCTCGATGCAACATGGCCAACAGGCACCGGCCGGCAGTACGCGATACACGCACGGGAACATTCCGTGTGCATGAGCGATAGCGTGATTTGGGGAGCGAAACATTTAAATCCTTCCTATCTGTCCACTGCTGCACTGTGGCAGCGCGAATCTGCCTGGCCCGCACCACCGTGTGCAAGCAGGCGAATGAAGATGATAGTAATTGAAGCTCATTTCCGTCTGTCTTACCCTAAACCCGGTCCGGTTCGTGCATCTTCTCGAATGCTGCTGCATAGCGAAGCATCGATCCAAAGGCAAGGGTGACTCCACAGCACTTAGCAAACGAAGATGCGTCCCCTGTATGGTCCCCCTTCCTGCAGTCATTCCAGCCCCTTTCGGAACATACACCATGAATGGCGGAAAGTTTTGCAACCAGGGGCAAAGGAAAAGTTATGAATGAAAGTGAAATTTTGCGTCAACTAAAATAAACTCTACGGATCGCAGATGCATTACGATGCCGTCGAGGCCAAAGGCAACGAAACGCATGGCACGAAAATAGAACAGGTGCAGCAACCTTTACTGTGCCGGCATATATCATTAATTAAACGCTACAATGCAAATGCTTCGTTCCAGCAATTGGATGCCGTGGCGAAAAAGATGAATGACCAGGCAGAAACGGTTGATGCAGAGGCGCATACACTGCGGTACGGTACGTTTTACAACCGTTCGGTTACAGAAGCGATATCGATCGAATTTACTGCCGCCAGCATCTGGGAGCCAGATGGAATCCATCGACTGCTATATCTCGATCACGACCAATACACGAAGATGCGCGGCTAAGGAACACGGATACATAGTTGCATAAGCATGTAGCAACTCTTTTGTGGTATTGTTTCTGAACGGAACAACCGGAACTAGCTGGAATTCCAACACGGCAATGTAGTGTACTGCGTCAGTGCTAGCGTACATAACCGACCTTCTAGAAAACACTTCGCCCTGGACACTTCGCAATAGACATCAATTAGCCACGGAGGACTTGGAGCTGTTCCAACCATTTGCGACGCGTATCTGTCTGGTGCACTTGTTTCGCCCCGTTAGCCGAACGTTAGGTCCGGATCGTCAGTTCCGAGGCGTGCAATACTTTATGCAGCATTCGAACACAGCATCCATCGGTGCACGGCGCGACCAGAACCGTTGGGCTATAATTAATATTTTATTTTTCGAGTGGTTCAAGAGTTTGGGTTGAAGTACCAGGTTTTTCGATCGTTCCCGCGAAGGTCATTGCTTTGATCATGGAAACGTTGTCACTGTCTGCCTGATGGGCTAATGCACTACACGCTCGTAAGGTAAACCATGTGTAGTTTCACCGTCCGACATTAGACAGAATATGCCGAACGTATTTCTAACGGTTGGGTACGGATAGCCATACATCACACCTTTCAAACTACAGGTCTATACGCTGCAGACTGCTTGGTGTCTAGTCTGGAATGGATGCTACTACTGCAAAGCAAACACAGAAGTCCATCGAACATTACATGCAAAATTTGAAGTTAAAAATCCCATGTTCGCGTGGAAACTCTTTCGACGCGTTCTGCCTGTTAGGAGCTGCCGTGAGGTTCACTCCCGTGCATAATTGGAACCGGGAGCTAGTGGTACGATCACATTGACCTGTGAAATTATTGGAATCACACGAGCACTCGAACGAATCTTTCTTTTTCCCTCCATCGCGCTACGGTGACAGAAGCGTTGACAGCCAGCCGTCAGGAAGCGGTGTCGCTCATCACGCGCGTCAGTTTCATCTGCGCACGTGCGTGGCACGGTGGAGGCGAAAAACGGCCGCGTCTCGATGCACATGTCACTAATTAAAACCCCGGTGGTTTGCCAGCGTACCATCACCGCAGCAAGGTTTCACGTTTTAATTAATATCATAAACGCGTAAAACTCATCGAAATTGTATCAACCGTTTCATGTGGAATCATTTTGCACCGGTAGCACCCCGGTATTCGCTGATTCGTTAGTTTATGTATACCTACGGTGAGTTGGAGTTCCGTGGATGAGTTGAAGCATTTTCCATTAGTTTGGCGTTTGCGCTGGGCAATGTTCAATGATGGATATCTGTCTAAAGTAATAAAAATCTTTCGCTAGATTTAAACTCTTCTTACCCGCTGTGAAGGTTTTCAAAGTAAGGATATCCTCAACCAGGGAAACCTTCAACGCACTGCTGTCTTGCTTAGAAGCGCATCTTGTGATTTTGGTACCGCATCTGTTTTCCGAAAGCTGGTGGAAGCCGCAAATGTTACAATAGTAAACACGCTCATGTGCCTATGCAACTCTCTCAACGCGGCAGTGGGTTGGTTTCGTTCCGGTAGCGAAATTGAAAACTCGTCTCTAACCGCCCCGAAATGCGGCACACACCAGCCGGAAACCGTACAGCGAAAGGGTTTCGGGTCCCGAAAATAATCAAAACGGAAACATGTGCAAACTAGCGAACTCCCCCCGTACGCCCCGTGATATCCGATGCGATCTGCGAAGGCGCAGGTTGCGGTTAAGACACCCAGCACTCAATGACGATCTTCAACCGATCCTCACAGTGCCGTCCGTCCGCGGGGTTCCGGAACCTAACCTCTTGGAAGGAATACGGCTAACCAAACTTTAATTTCGTCTGACGCGATTTTTCTTTTCTGCTTCGTACGGTTTGTGGCATCTGTGCCGAGCCTTACTATGTATCGTCACGCAATGTGCTACAAACAAAACCTTTAATTTTAGCTCCACATTGTTCTTCGGGTTTTCTTTCGTTTGTCTGTTTGTCGAACCGATTTCAACACTTTGCCAATAAAATCCTTTTTTTTTTGAGAACCAAATGTTTAATATCTCTTTCCCTGGTTTTGTTGCAGGCAATAAAAAGCTCGTGAAAGAAACGGTCCCGCTCTACGCGAAGTTGATCATCAAGTGCAATTTCGACAGCCCCACGTGGTACAGGAATGGAAAACTGATTGCCTGGGATCATAAGCGTGCGAAATCGTAAGTAAATTTGTAATAATAAATGTAAATATTTTGTCAAAATTTATTGTAACCTTATTCGGAACAAACTGCATTTGAGACGAACATTAATGTTGTTCTTGGAATCAGAATTACTAAACATATCGTGTGAAATTTGTAATAGCTAGGTACTAGGAACAGAAAAGATCTGAAAATGACTAAACGCAATCAAACTGTACTTCGGGAAGCAAACTGTGCTGGCCCAGCTAGTCCGGCTTTCGTGGAAATGCAGAAGCAAAATCACCAGATGGCGGTTGGAGTAAGTCTGAAACTGTTTACCTTTTTTTTTCCCGGGGCGCATGGGCGCATGTACGCGGCGTCCCATCGGAAAAAGTGGAAAGGTCTTTCCGTCGTGTGTTTAGAGCGCACGGCGGAACTGTTACCACCGGCCAACGCACATGGAAAAATTGTGTGTGTTTGAAATTTCATTGAGCAACTTAAAATAAACACAAACGCAGAGTTTTTGAAATTTGGCAGTACCCCTCCATGATGGTCGGGTGGAAAATCCGTACCGACGGAACGTGATGTGATGAAACAGTCCATAGCATTTTGGGAAGAAAACAGAAGCAGTGATGAGTTCCTTGAAACTACCGTGCTAGAGCTGCCACTGCTACTGCGGTCACCGAGATGTATTTAATCGACAGGCAAAGAAAAACTGTTAGAATAATCCCACTGCAGTGGAGTGAATTTGTGCGTCGTTGCTGTGGTCTGTCAGTTGCTACAGGTACTACATTAAGGTCTAATGTGTGTACATTAAAACAGTGGTCGATGGGTTGGCTCAAATGAAACACAAATTCCGCAGGATGTTACTCGCGAGAACTCGTGCCAACACTGTTCGAACGATGCCGATCAAACAGCGCCCCTCGTTGCGAACAACAAGCTGCCTGGTTTACTTTCGCTCTTTCATCGATCGACGTGCATGCGATCAATCTTATTCTCTCGGCAAATTCCGCCGCGTTTGGATGCTGGGAAGGAAAGCAGTCGGGACGGTACATCAATTTGTAATCCATTAAGGGCAATTACTAGCGTCTTCCGCGACAGCAGCCATTACAACAAACAGCAGCCAAACAGTTTGTAAAAGACTGGCAGTGATTGTCCGCACGGTTCAACAAGGAACTGAACTGCTTTTCTTCAACGGTTCGACTTTGCCGAAGGCTAACGCGCTAGTGCGTTAAACGGGCTCAATTTTCCACTTATTCTTTTAGCTTCTATCGTCCTTGGAACGGATTGGACAGTGTTCCAATCCAAAAATAGCGCTCCGGTAACAGTGGAGGTGAAGAAAAATTATGAGTTTTAGCATCTCCCTTTTCTTTTTTAGAGTTCCTCAATGTTTACAAACATTCGGTCCCGCAACCCCATCCTAAACGCACGATAGTGCACGCGTGCTGCATCAACAACAACTGCATTTAATTCCATCATAATAATAAAGGGATGGATTGTAGTGCGATGCACAATACAGGGAGGGGAGAACAAAACGTCTTGATCCGTTTCCATTCCAACATCTGCTCGATCGCTCGGTCGCGACGAATGTTGATCGAGCATTATCCTACCGTCGAGCGAAGGTTTTCAAGAGCTGACTGGGGAAAAGATCGAACGGAGCACGAAGTGCTAGAGTTATTGGAAAACCCAAAACTTCAATTAACCCCTCGTACCGGGAGGATTTTCCAAAAGGAAAGTTTGGTGCCCACGATGTACCGGGTGGAGATCTCGAACCGATCGACAAATTTTTATTAGATAGTTGAAAAATAAACAACTCTTCATGACATAAAGACGCACAACGTCTCTCTAAGCTGGGATCGATCGATCGACCACGTGCCTCTGCACGCGTGGTAATGATCGTGCGTTACCCTCGTGTCGATTGACGAACAAATGAGTGGAAAAATGTTAAACGCAGCGAGATAGATTTTTTTCGGTGCAAGATTAGTTCAGTCCAACGATTGACACTCGAATGAACCAGTTTGCCGTAAAGCTACTCCCGTGAAAATAATGCGATTTATGACACGATGCATATACGCGTGGAGTTCCCATCGGCTGCACGATCAGTTGACAGACATGGGTCTGTCGTAGCAGTAGGGAAGTATTCTGGCAGTTGTTTTGTACGGCCTCGTGATTGGATTTGGTGTTTGATGGATTTATTGCCATACCTTTGTAGACTTTTATTGGACCACCCTCTGATTGTGGAGGGTTTCCCCACATCCAGGAAGGAAGCAGAATAATAAGTACCAAGAATTTATTTCCCCACAGTTCCCGTACCGAACTGTACTAAATGATTTTGACGGTTAAGTAGTAGCATTAAACAACTGTACTACATGTGTTCTCGTCTAATTCCAAAGTCAACTCGTAAACGTTCTCGATATGTGATGTCTAGGATTAGACCGTTCGGAATGAGTCCGGTATAGATGTGTAAAATTGGTGGAGGAATAATTCTGAATATAAGAAACATTGATTTTAAGAACTAATTACATGTTTTTTCCTTTTCCTCTCCACTAGACTTCGTTTTGAGCAAGTTCGCAAAACTGATGCCGGTTACTATTCGTGCGGTTCGGAATTCAACGAATGGTCTAATCTGACACTGTCCGTGTTCAGCCAGGAAACGGACCAATACCAGAGCGACGGTGCGGGAATGGCAAATCTCGAACGCCAGGGCTTATATGCCGCATCATCCGGCCCTGTGTCCGGTGGTGTCAAGCCGCTAGACATACTGAACAACGAAGTGAAGGAAGGTCCTCCGCGTATACTCGGTACACGGGATGAATCCCACCTGAGCTCGGTAGTGCGTGAGGTGGGTGAAGATTATCGACTAAAGTGTGACGCAGTCGGTCAGCCAAAACCGCATATAAGCTGGCAAAAAGATGGCGTAGAGTATCGGGACAATTCGTACAAATCGACCATCGTGTTCAAGCAGCTGATGCCGGCGGACGCCGGCACATACGTGTGCGTGGTGTGCAACGTGCACGGATGTGTGAATTCAACTACCGAGCTGGAGGTGGTGGAATCGGGAGAACGCGAACCTCCTTATATTCAGAACAACAACATGGAAAGCCAATCTCAGCTGCAGGGCGATGTTCGGCCAGATATCGCCCGAGATGCGGTGATGGTGCGAGCGATGGGCCGGTTCTTTCCGGTCGAGCCCGACAAACGAGTACAGCAGGGCGAAGAGGACGTGGAAGAAGACGAAGATGAGGATGATGAGGGTGAAGATCCTGCGGATGGAACCGGTGCGCATGGTGTCGACCCCACGGAGGATAGTGCCGGAGCGGTCAATGAATCCGGAACTCCACCGACCGATCGTTGGCCCGAGTTCATGAAGAAGGAACACATGCCAAAGATAGTGTCGAAACCGTCGGGCAATATGGTACGGTTGCGGTGTCCGGCCGACGGTTACCCCAAACCGAACATCACCTGGACGAAGGATGGGCGGGAAATTGAACGCACGATGGGGCAAGTGAAGAAGGTTAACTGGGCGATCGTGCTGGAGGATCTAGTGCCACAGGATTCGGGCTCTTACACCTGCACCGTTTGCAACCGGCTGGGATGTGTCGACTTTACCACCAAACTTGAAGTGAAAGGTAAGTTGTAATGTTGTAATGCGTCAAGGATTAGAAAACGTCGTTTTCCACCAGAACATCAGGTATCTTCATGATTCCCATCATTCTTCCCTTTCGTGGGTGACTGTGTGTCAATCGGCATCAGATCGTTTTCCAGCACGTCCACTATTTACCGAACGTCCGAAGAATGTGACGACACTGGTTAACACCACCGCCATCTTTCACTGTCCGACCCTGTCCGAGCTGGAGCCACACATTGAGTGGGTAAAACTACGAATTGTCGAACTGGAGAACGTGTCCATACCGGAAAATCTTAAACTGAAGGTACAGAGAGCATCATCCCAAAAGGTTAAAGTTGGTGAACGGTTACTGTGTTGGTCTGCGATGCTTCGGTTTTCGGTTACATACATTTGAGGTTATGGGATTACCTTTTCTCGGTTGGTTGGTTGATTGGTTGTATAGCACATATAAACTTCTGGTGATGGTCATCAAAACGTGTTATTCTATTACTTAAATATCAAACGTGGTGTCTCGTGGGTGTCGTAGCTCTGACTGTGGTAACACAAAGCGTATCTTTTTTCCATAATTCCACAGATCGTGTCAACCATCGGCCGATCATAACGAAAGCATTATCAAATGTGACGATAGTTCTCGGTGGAAATGTCACGATGGAGTGTAAGGTGCTGAGTGATCTCACGAAACACGTGCAGTGGGTCAAATACAAGGGTCTCTGCGAAGTGAATTGCGACGAATATACGAAAACTATTAAGGTGATGGTTCAAGAAAAGCTGTCTGATCGCTAACACAATAATCCCTATTCAATTATGCACGAGCGGCCATTAATCATCGATTTAGTGATAGTTTCAGTAAGTTTGGTGACTAATAAGAACCTATTAACAGTTACTAATCTACGATATTGTAATGTAGTTTTAGTTAAAAATCTGTTGGAGTGATGCGACGACGAGATCATAGTAATCATAGAAAAATGGATTATAATAAGTTTTCAGTATGCTAGTAAACGTTGAACTAATCAGTGTTATAAAATCTTCTATAACTTAACATTGCTAAAAAATCATTAAAACATCTTATTCCACTGTGCCCCACAAACAGCGAGATCCGGACAACCCCGAGGTGTTGACGTTGGAAAACGTAACGCATGCAGACGAAGGCTGGTACACGTGTGTTGCGGCCAACAGCCTTGGTGCATCGTACGAGAGTGCTTATCTGCAGGTGTTGGACGAACTGCCTCCCGAGGACAATCCGACGGTTCATCCTGTAAGAACGCACTCGACGCTGATCATGGGCATGACGTTCTTTCTTTGCGTCTGCTTTGTCGTGCTAGCGGGAGTAGTGATCATCGTTTGCAAAAAGCTAAAGCGCGAAAAAATGAAGCATCGTGCCATGGAACACGTTAACCAGTGGACGAAAAAGGTGATCGTGTTGAAGCAGCCGATCGTCGAAAGTAGCATACCTGGCATGTCAGAGGCATTGGTGAGTTTTACATTAGAGGTTACTTTTCATCTGTCGCGAGATGAAAGTTTCAAAAACATATATCTCATTTTTTCTATTCTAGCAAATGCCGATTGTTCGCATTGAAAAACAACGGTCGACGCTGGTGCAAAGTGGAAACTGTGATCCTACCATGATCTCCGAGTACGAGTTTCCGATTGATTTGAATTGGGAATTTCCCCGTAATAAGTTACATCTTGGCAAGAGTCTCGGCGAGGGAATGTTCGGGAAGGTCGTCATGGCGGAAGCGCACGGGCTTGTCAAAGGCCATCCATCTACCGTGGTTGCGGTTAAGATGCTAAAGGGTAAGCCTTGCAAATAGCATACAGCATTGGTTGATCGTTCATTAACTGTACCGGTAAATCGTTCCAGAGGGTCACACGGATGCCGATGTGAAGGATCTCGTGTGTGAAATGGAGGTGATGAAGATGATTGGCAAGCATGTGAATATCATCAATCTGCTGGGCTGCTGCTGCAAGGATGGACCACTGTACGTGATCGTTGAGTATGCTCCACACGGCAATCTGAAGAATTTTCTGCGAAGTCATCGCTTTGGATCCAACTACGAGGCGCCCAATGAGAAGGAGAAGAAAATTCTCACCCAAAAGGAGCTTATCTCGTTCGCGTATCAGATAGCGCGCGGCATGGAACATTTGGCTTCGCGAAGGGTAGGTAGAGCGATAACTCAAATTCCTTTTTCTCATTTACGTAAAGATTGTTCAATATGTTGTTTTCCTTTCTTTTTGTACCGTTAACGCAGTGCATTCATCGAGATTTAGCGGCCCGAAACATTCTGGTAAGCGATAACTACGTGATGAAGATAGCTGACTTTGGATTAGCCAGAGACATCCACGATCAGGAGTATTACCGAAAAACGACCACTGGCAAACTGCCGATCCGATGGATGGCACCGGAATCGCTGGAAGAAAAGTTCTACGACTCACAAAGCGACGTGTAGGTTTTCTGAAGTTGTGCATAGCGGATGGCATTGGGTTTATGTTCATTTTCTTTTGTTTTCCCCAATTCTAGATGGTCTTTTGGCGTTCTTTTGTGGGAAATCATGACACTGGGTGGGAATCCCTATCCGTCGATACCAACGTGGGACAACCTGTTGGAACATTTGAAAAAAGGCAAACGGATGGAGAAGCCTCCGCTCTGTTCGATTGAAATGTACGTTGGCGTTCTGTTGTTTGAGGATACCTTAGTCTTCGTACGCAACACTAATCAATCGTTGGTATATCTCCACTTTTATTCAGATATCTTTTTATGCGCGAGTGTTGGCACTACCGGCCAGAGGAGCGACCCACGTTCAGTGAAATCGTGCAACACCTGGATCGGCTTGTAAGTATAACGTCCAATGAGGAGTACCTAGACTTGGGGTTACCACAACTAGAAACACCACCGTCTAGTGACGATAGCGACGACGACGAGGACGAGGTGGATTGTGACGATCAACCGGACACGGAACACGAACGTGTACATATGTATCGATTTAACAGAAGCTACAACAACGACTGTATCTACTAACCAATGTGCCATGCAGAAAGGGTGGAGTTCTTTCAAGATGAGTTTCGTTATGAGCAATCTCATTGTAGAATATTTATTTTAACAGCGTTGATTGAATGTGACTGTATGTCTGAGTATCTGGAATTGATTGGTGTGCAAATCCTCACAATAATTCAGAATGGTAGAACGTCTCCGTAGAAGGTGGTAGTAGGATTGAACAATAACTACAGCCGCACAAGATCAGGACGAATATCAAAATTTATCGTGAGGATCCTTAGGAAATATAAGTTCTCTGTTGACGGTCTTGGGTTTCCGAAACGCAGAAGATAATTGAAACAAGAGCATCTTCAGAACAACAAGATTTGCTGATCTCCTCCAAAGAAGAGACCGTTACCGTAGAGGAGCAAAAAGTGGTCTACTCAACGATGTCCTTCTCGTTACACTACCTTTTGCTGGTGAAATAGTTTACGTTTCGTGACGCAAAATTAAGGTTCGCGTGAGTTAATGTATTCATGTTGTAAATACAATGCATCCAACAGCCATGAAATTGAGTACCCAGCACGAATGTTACAGGTGTCGTATGCTTATAGACGTTAAGTTTGAACAAGACTGTATTTATTTGATGTAACTAAGAGCAGCTTAGCGGTTAATTAAAAGCAAAACTAAGGAGGGAAAACTAGTCAATAACTGCGGATCCTTTCGAAGCAGCACATCCAAATCTTATTGTGTAATACCGATACCATGACCATACTGAGGCCATTTACATTTTACTCATTTGATATGTCGAAGATTGCTTTCCGAGTCATTAGTTGAACGCCAAAGCAATCCCAATCCGAGTTTAGCAATAATGTAATTACACGTAGTTTTTAAGAAAAATAGAATAAAGTGTGCTTACAACGAATCAGGTTTAGTTTCATGATTGTGTTACTGTTTATGGAAGCAACGATAGAGTGAAATATAGGCAGCATAGGTCAATTCTATAGGACACCCCATGGAGGTCACATGCATACGTAAGTGTAGGTAGCTTGGGATCAAGATCAACGAGTATTATTGTACATAGAATGTAGACGAGCAAAACAACCAAAACTGGCAAACAATTGTAAAAATCGAAACTACGAATAAAGTGTAAGCAAAAAACGAAAAATAGTTTCAGTTTTATGAGTTTCACTTTTTCATTTTGCACGACAGGACCCGGTCCCAGACTCGCATCCAGACCGTTCCGCTGTAAGATGGACTGACCATATGGTCGTTGACTTGGTCAAACAAGCCAGAAATCACTCTCATTGGTCATTTTTTATTGTAGTAATATCACGAAAGAAGAAGAAGAAATATTTAATAAAACTTAAATTTAACAAGCGAGCACGTGGTCAGCTTTAATGGGATAACATTTGTTGTACTTTAACGGTTCTATTATCTATCAACAATGGTGCTTTCGTTGGTATAAATAAATTAATTTTTTCATCACTCACTTATAAGTCATAATCGATTGTTTAGTAAAAGAAAGTTGATTTTCCTCGACTATGAAAATATAAACTTTTGTAAAAAAAATACCGATTTTTACTCCTGAATGTAAAGCAGGGGCGATTTCATAGTTTTGTAAACTCTGAATTTCAATAACTACATTTAGCTAAATATTTGAAAAATATAAATATAAATATATAAAATAATATAAATAGAATAATATAAAATAGCACAGCTTAATAAACGTGTGTGTAGAATTTTCTCAAAAAGAAATGGTTTTTCAATTTGTTTGAATATTCAAATTTTGTGTAAAGAAATAAAACGCCCACTGTGCAATCGAAATCATGCAGATCTGCTCGAAAGTCCGCATAAACTGCTCGACGACGGGGATAAAAATAAAACGAACCACGAATAATCGAAATTTCGCTTCACATCCAAGATGGCGGGTAAGTGCGAGCGTCTGTACTGCGAGACGAAAATTTGTCGTGGATTTTCCCGCAGTGTTTCTAACCTTTCGCTACACCAATGTCCACAGAACTGTTCGCCAAATACACATGTACCAACTGCCAGGAAGATATTTCGGGGATCCGCGTGCACTGCGTGGTGTGCACGGACTTCGAACTGTGCCTAGCGGTAGGTGTTGATGCCACGAAGAAGAAGAAAAAGATGAAGAAAGGTCTCTCTCCCACTGGCTCGCTTGATTACTCGTGTTTTGTTTACAGTGCTTTGCAGCAGGAGCCGAAATCGGACCGCATCGGAATGACCACTCCTATCAGTTTATGGACTCGGGAATTCTTTCGATTTTCCGTGGCAAAAGTGGCTGGTCGGCTCGCGAAGAGCTGCATCTGCTCGATGCCATCGAGCAGTACGGTTTCGGCAACTGGGAGGATATTAGCAAACACATCGAAACCCGCTCGCCGGAGGAGGCTAAGGACGAATATGTGTCCAAGTTTCTCAATGGTACCATCGGTCGACACACATGGCAGACAGCGGTGGATCAGCGTCCGATCCTGACCGACCACACCACGGACGATACAGGGCCACTCAGCCAGCTGCTGATACAGAAGCTACCTCCGATGGACTGTACCGCCGAAGAAGCCGCTGCCCTTGGGTACATGCCAAATCGGGACGACTTCGAGCGCGAATACGACCCAACGGCAGAGCAGCTCGTTTCTACTCTTTCCTTACAGCCGGATGATGAGGATGTGGACATGCTGCTGAAACTGGCCCAGGTAGACATTTATACCCGCCGGTTGCGCGAACGCGCGCGAAGGAAACGGGTGGTGAGAGACTATCAGCTGATTGCCAACTTCTTCCGCGGCAATATGAAGCGGGCGAGACAGACCCGCGATCAGCGTGAGTTCCGTGAAAGGTTACGAACATACTCTCAATTCTACACGTCGTTGGAGTTTGAGCGACTGATATCTTCCCTCGAACGTGAACGGGCACTGCGGATTCGTTTGTCCGAGCTTAACCGCTACCGCTGGAATGGCATCCAACGCGTCGACGAGTGTGTGCACTTTGAGCAGCATGTGGCCGCGGCACAGTATCGCAACACGGGACCATACGGACATGGACGCACGGTATGTATATGCGTAGCTTTCCGCGCCGGCGTGCCGTTGAAAGCCATGGAAATGGATTGGTATGATGGATACATTGATATGATTAGAACATTGATTTAGCTACACTCTTGCTGCGCTGTGTCGTGCATTTGAACCGATCATTTCATTGCAATTATCGTGCTCCATTTCCATAGCAACAACATTAGCACACCGGACGGATACCGATTATACATGGGAGCTATTTTTGGTTAACACAATTTCGCCAACCGCAAAGTTAATCGGTCTCAATCTTTTCTCTATATTCTTTTTCCCCTCTCTTCCCGTGTCACCCACTGTCTGATGTGGCTAAACGATGCCCTTGTTTGCACGGTTCCGAAATAGCTTGCATGTATAATCGGTCCAAACGGTCAATCGATCACCGGTTGTATACGACAAATTTTGACAGGACAACCGAAGCAGAGGCGTCTCTGGAGAGATCGGCAAAGGGGCATCCTCGGTGTCGGGCAGCGGAATGGGCCCAACGGGAGTGCCGCAGTTGGGGGTGGCGAATGCGACCCAAGGGTTACCATCGACGGTGGGATCGGCAAGAAGAAGCGAAAGCGACGCCCGAAGCTCAAATTCCACCGACCGAAAGCCCACGCACCTCACCGACGACCGGGTTTGCTCCGACGACTCATACAGCAGCAAAAATTGCTTGGATAGCTCACAGCGGGAGGTGGTGACGAGCTCGGGCGGCCTGCATCAGTCAACGAGCGGCCAGAGGCTCCACCACCACCACCACGCGGTGAGCGCCGGCGGCGGGGCAGGAAACCTGGCATCCGATCCAGCGCAACAGCCCGGCGGTCAACTGCTAACGTCTAACGAAATTCAGCTCTGCAGTTCGCTCAACATGCCCGTTACCAGATATCTTACGTTGAAAACCGTGTTGCTTAGCCGTCCCGCGCTAGACCATAACATTAATTCGGTGGCAGAGAGCATCGTGAAGAAGTATCTGGTCGGCCGCGGTTGGTTACAGACCAGCCCGCAAAATTAGATTCATCACCAACCGCGTTTCAGGGCAGATGGGGAGAATGTATGGGTATGGCAATGTTTTACCGTGTATTAGACGCATTAGAAGAAGACGTTTTTAAATTGCTGTTGATCGATCTCATGCACTGTAAACAGAAGAAAATTACCGCACTATCATATCTCTCTTAGTACGTGAGATAAGAGAACATTTCTAGCGGAATACATTTAGCTGCAAAGCTCTACATTAGATGGGATGTAAATCTATCGTGAACGAATTGTGTAGTTCTTGCGGGGTAGCCACCCTCGGTTCGTCGGGAACAATCGTCGTACATACACGCACCACTAGTATTGTGTAAGCAATGCCATAGTTTCGTTATCGAAGTGTTGTTAGTTCACATTCCCACTGTGTGATAGTAGACGCTTTTCTATGCAACTAGACCGATACACGATGTAATGCGTCTTACAGTAAAGTGGATAGGTGCAAGCAACAACTCAATCTCCACTAGGATAAAACAAAACTGTATAAAGCGTAGGTGAAAGAAGGTGTGTTCTCTAAATCGTAAAATAGATCGTTATTATGTAAACCAGGGGCCACTAAGCTATGGTCCGTGGAAAATAAAATTAATTTAAAAAAATAATATGTCTATTATGTATTACTTGTTGTTTAGTAAGTGAAGATGCATGAAACATGCTTTTACCGTTTTGCACATGTTCTATCGTTGCTGCAATTCGGTATGGCGATTATGTTACGTTTAAGTAGCATAGAAAGTGACCGAGAAGCAACTGGCTCCATAGCTCAGCTGGTTAGAGCGTCGTGCTAATAACGCGAAGGTCGTGAGTTCGATCCTCTCTGGAGCCAATGAGAACCTTATTTTTTACTTTTTCTTTTCATCTTCTTTTATTTTTTATGCGATTCCGAAGTAGGTAATCATTGCAAACAACAATTTTATCCCTAAAAGTTTGAGGTTTCAACGAGGAAAAAAAAAACAAAGCTTTTCAACGTACACGTAATTTGGTTCATTGAACAAATTATTTTCCTGCGCCTAATTTACCACTACACGTATACACCAAAACGCCTGTTGAACTGCAACGCTGCTGACGTGTCTGCGTCACTGAAGTCATTCTGTCAAATCACGCTAGACAACAGGAACAATCAGGTCGTGTAGCTGCTGAAACACGCAAAATTTTCCAGGGAATTTGTTCGCTGAAGATGAAGCACGGCTGTGAACAAGTGCGCTAGTGATTTGCTCAGCAAAGGGTAAGCATTTAAAGTGATGCTAATGCGGTTGCGTGTGGATTTTTCTACCGTGGCTTAAGTTTTCATCGTACGGTGCGCAAGCATCTTTACGTATGCAACTGGTTTGACGTTTGGCAGGAGAAATTCAGGGCTTGGGTTTGTTGTTGTGCACGCTAATGTACGACCTGTATTTTCAGCATTCCTGTACAGCATCGTTCGTGCGTGCGATTGGTTTGGCTGTAGGCGCATAAACAGTTGGCTAGAACAAGCGTGCATGTAAATGCTAACCGTTTTGCTTTTACCATCCAAGTGACCACCGCGTTCTGGCTCTGTTCTGCCGTTGAAGCCGCGTAACGAAAAAGTGAAATTAATTTACGGTGCATCATAGTTCGCGTGTTGCGTGCGCGTTGCCGAAATGGTCGGTAGAAAGTCTGTCGGAGGGGTCCGCACGAGTGGCACGAAGAAGGGAGAAATTTTGGTCAACGTTCAGGTGAACGGTAACGACGAGATAGATCTGGTGCCAGTGAACAAGAAAACGGAGTACGGCAGCACATCGGATGACGATCGGGATGGCGATGAAGAGGAAGATTTCGAGGAGCTGTCCGACAATCCGGACTCGGATCCGGATTTGCTCGAAACGGCCGACGGCCGACTGATACTGGACATGAAACGCAGCAAGTACTGTGGGAAGTGTAAAAAGATTTTTAAAACTTTGTCGGTAAGCAAAAGCGAACGATCGCGATGGCCAGCAAGAACCCGAAGGTAACGATCAATTTTTGTTTGTTTCAGGAACAAAAGGCTCACAAATATAAGTGTCCGGGCGTGGTGGACGAGGTGCAGGACGTTATCCTGAAGGAGCGCAAAGCGGCCAAGCATGCGAACCCGGGCGAAGAATTCCACAAGTACTGCAATCCGAACCCGGACAATCCGTGCTATTGCTGCGGGGAGGATGTGAGCACTGCGCACGTCGGCCACATCCGTTGCAAGTTCTGTCCCAAATCGTTCAAAGCGTACGAGTACATGGAGCGCCACTTGACCTCGATCCACTCGGAGTCGGATGCGTTCCCGTGCTGCTACTGCAACGCCAAGTGCAACACGCAGATCATCCTGGACGAGCATCTGAAGACGCACGACGAGGGCAAACCGTACGCTTGCATGGCGTGCGGGAAGGATTTCACCCGCCGGTACCATCTGGACCGTCACGAAAAGCACTCCAAGTGTGGCATGGTCCCGAAGGAGGTGGAAGTGTTACCGTGCGAGGTGTGCGGCAAGGAGTTTACGCGGATCGACAATCTGCGCGAACATCTGCGTTCGCACATGGGGCAGGGAGCGCGCAAGCGTGACTACCAGTGTCCCTACTGTTCGAAGTCCTTCTACGGGTCATCGTTGCTGAACATACACATCCGCACGCACACGGGCGAGAAACCGTTCCCGTGCGATCTGTGCCCGATGTCGTTCCCGTCGACGGGTGCGCTACGGAAGCATCGGCGCAAGCATACCGGCGAAAGGCCGTACCGTTGCGACGAGTGTTCGGCAACGTTTTCAGCGCGCGAAACGCTGAACCGGCATCGGAAAACGCACACCGGCGAGAAACCGCACGAGTGTGAGGTGTGCGGCAAACGGTTCATCCAGGCCACCCAGCTCCGGGCGCACATGCTCAACCACAGTGGCGAGAGTGCGTTCCAGTGCAGCGAGTGCGATGAAACGTTTAACCGGAAGGCCCGGCTTAACGAGCACATCAAGTTTATCCACAAGGGCGAGCAGCCCTTCGAGTGCGACAAATGTTCCAAAACGTTCTTGCGCAAGGATGATCTTACACGCCACGAGCTGATCCATTCGGACGTTAAGCGTAAGTGTGCGTGGTAGTGTTTGGTGATGGTTTATTATCTCATTTTTTATTGTTTTGTTGTGTTTTTCTCTTCTTTTTATCTGCAGCCTATGAATGTTTGGTGTGTAGGAAGTTTTTCACCACGAAAAGCGCTATCCTGTTGCACCAGCGGACACACACGGAGGAAAATCCGGTCCAGTGTAAGGTTTGCTCGGGAACGTTTAAACGGACCGATTGCTTGATGCGACACATGCGTACAAAACACCGGTAATTCTGAAGCTCCAAACTGTTTCACTTCTGTTTGATGAGTTATAAGTAAAAAATCCGTTTTCCCTATTTTATAAACAGTGACTATTTGGAAAAAATCATCGACGATACGGAGAAGGAACAGATGAATAAGCTGGTCGCAAAGAGGGAAGCGGAGAAGGAAGCAACGGTGGAAATAGACGGTGCCGTCTACCAGATCACCACGATGGACGATGGCCCCACGAAGGAAAACGCTTCCTACAGTTCGAACCAAACTGTAGAAGTGTTCGAGGTGGTAGAAATCCCGTCAAGCACGTCGGATTCGGTGTCAACCATGTTGCCCACCACATCGGTCCCGTACGAACTGATACCGATTGTGGACGACACGGGCATTGTGTTGGACGAGAACGATGTGGAAGAATTGATAGCCCAATCCACCATTAACCTCACGCAGCCAAACGTCGAGGTTGTGAAGAAGGAAAAGGATTTGCATAACAAATCCAAATCTCCATCAAATTCGTTTGTGAATGTCCGGCCAAAATCAACGGGATCCAGCGCAACGAAGCTGATTAATAAAACGGCCAATGAGGGTGAATCATCCAAGGTGAAGAACGTGTCCAGTCCCGTAAAACCAACCGGCAGCGGAACGCCAAAGTCCAAACCGGAAGGAACGCCAACGCGTTCGCCAAAGGAATCGCCGCCCAAATCGATCGCAAAGCAAACGAAGCAGAGTCCCGCCACGAAGGTGGAATCACCCAAACAGGTAAAGCCGGTCACAGCACCGACAGCGGCTCGCCCGAAAGAAGCTAAAGCAAAGACAGTAGATGAAACGAAGGTGAAGCGCAAACGGGAACCGAAGTCTAGCGGTTCGAAACGGGCCCGCACGGATGAGGACAGCATACCGATCTTCCTGAGCGACGATATGTTGGAGCAGAAAATTTCCGAACTGCTGCAGATGCTGATGGGGGACGACATGTTGCGCAGTTTCGGCTGGCCGAATGCACCGGTAGAGGAAGTGCTCGGGCGCGTGATCATGGGCTGCGGTCACCAGCCGACAAAGGGTGAAGAGGTCGGTGATCATACGACGCGTATGCGCGAGAACACCAAGATTCTGTTCTCCGTCACGATGGACGATGACGACATTAAGGCCCTGCTTAACAACCACACGGTCGACGAGGTGATCATGCATGTACTGAAGAACAAATGATGATCGCGCGTTGGTTTCCGTACGCTGGTTTGGTGTGCTGAGCATTTTTTGAGCAACATATCCATGGTGCAATGGGTTCAAATTTATAATCATAGTTTTCCTACCTTTCACGTCAAGTAACGCAATGTGGCCTTCTAAAGACCTTCTACAACAGTAAGGTTAGAAAGAGTATTTTGTTTTTATTAACCATAGAAGATTTAACATTGTTTTTTTTCCTCTTACTACGCATGATTATACTGATTAAAGTATACAATAAACAAGAACTGAACTACTGCAGCTGGGAAGTTTTGTTTTTAATTGTTTCGAATTTGTGTAAAAATCACAGAATGGGAATTCTCTCACCCCAACGAATGTACTGTTCCACATGCGTAGAAAGGAAAGGGGGTAATTTTGATTAAACTTTGGCATTTTCGTTGCGATATGCTCTCTCCGCTACATGAATTTTAAAGCAAGCATGCCCGCAAGAATGACCACCTCCATTACGATGATCATTATCAAAATGAGCTTATTGTACAGCACGTTCCGTTTCATCGCACGAAGAATGGCGCCGGATTTGCTGAGATCGTCATTAGCGTTCGCCAAACGGCGCTGGCTGCGAAGAAGCGATTCGCGCTGCACTTCCAGTTCGTTAATTACCTAAAAGACGGAACAAATGGGGAAAAAACATGTATCATGTTTCGGCAAGTGACTGTGGCACGGGTACTCACTTCATGTCCCGTATGTTCCGTCTCGATGGCAATCTGATTCGATCGGGCCAGACTGGCGGACGTTCGTTCTAATATCTGCCGTCCCTGGAGGACCTGCTGCCGGTGGTGATCGTTCCAGTCAAAATCGGCCATCCTTGTTGAGTAAATTCAGCTGTTTTACTATCAATTTGATGACTTAAATTGTCCGTACAGTTTTGCTTTGTTATGGTTCCCGAACGAATGTTTGTTTCCGTTGTCACCCTGTAGCTGTCATGGAGCAGTGATGTTCGTATTCGAAAAATGTGAAATATTTTATCCAAAAAATGTACGAAATTTGAAAGTGGAAGACATTAAAACATGTTTAGAATATTTGCCGATTGTTTACTAAAATTTATAAAACAGCAAATTCTGTTTATTTACGCGAAACAAAAAAGGCCTTTTCACTGTTGCAAGGCTGTTGCAGCTTTCTCGCTCATCGCTGCCATACAGACTATGGGCAAATCATTAAAGTATTTCGGCCAAATTGAACTGTGGTTGTACAGTTTGGTCAAAACCGTGAAGCAACCTGTCAACGTGTTCGTGATGGAATATCCATTTTTCATACGCCATTCGGTTGAAACTCACACAGCCACGCGGACACACACTCAAAGCAAAACGTCCGTAAAAAGGTGTGTGCACTGTAGTGTTTTTTCCTCACAGGTAGAAAACTGTGAACGACGTGTGGAAAGTTCACAGTCAAGTGATTCGCTCCCGGAACGAGTTGGTTTTTCGTGCACGGTGCCGGAATTCTGCTTTATCCGACGCAAGGTATAACCCGGCCGTGTGGTGGTGTAGCAATAGAACCGTGATACGCCCGGGGAACGTGTGCAAAAAGTGCTACTTGCAAGTGTTCCACTGGGGATGATTGTTCCATTTGCGGCAGTGATCTAATTTTGCATCTTTTTTCCCCATTTTCGTAAACCGATCGAAATCGGGCAACGCACAGTGAAGATAGAAGCTAGAAAAGACGGAACTGTCTCAGTTTTATGGAGTTTTTTTTGGGTTGCTTCGATGAAAGGTTGTTGGTCGACGTAGTTTTTCGCTTCGTTGAATCGGCTGTAGCTGTGTGGTGTCTGCATTGCATGTGTGGAGAGGGTGTGAAATAGGCAAGGTATAACCGGAACGTGAAAATACGGAAACATTTGTATTCGTTTTAGGTTGCAGTTTTAGTCTGGTAGGGGTTTTTTCGCTTCACGGTTGATTTGAAATCCGGAAAGTGTGTGCAACATACTGCGAAGGAAGAATTTTCACTCCTCGGGTACGGTGGGACCGTTGTCCAAAAATAATACTTGCCTCAACCGTGTGTGTTTTTCTCGACACATTTGTTTGTAGTTGATCGGAGCAGATGCAGGGAGCGTGCGTTTGTGTGTGTGTGCGCGGCGCTATCGTGTTACCGTATCCAAGTATGCGTTAATCGTTCCATTTTCGGGTGTGAATATTGTACTGGCATGTGCGGAGGATGAATAATGTCTGCGCTTGTGTGCGTGCGTACGCATGAGAATGTATATTTACGTGAACTCCACGCTGGGAACATCTTTTCCATACAATGCACATTTCCCACTGTAGGGACCGCATTTTGGCGGTGTAGTCTCCACTTGCAACGTGTTGGAACGATTGTTGTTGGTGGTGGTGCTGATGAAACTGTCCATCCCCTTTGGGTTGGGTTGAACCAGCAAGAAAAAAAGCGGGAAGCCGCGCGCTTGAATAAAACCAGGTGCGCGTGCGTTGTAAATAAAGGTAATAATAATGACAGGCCAACACGGACATTGGCTGAAGCAGTATAATTTCCGGTTCGCGTTAAAGATGGAACCACTTCCTACGCGTTTTGTGCAAATCAATGTTCGAAATGTGTTTTTTCTTCTATTTTTAATTTTCTCTGCTATGTGTGTGTGTGTGCGCGCGCTTTGCGACATAAAATAAATTTATGTTATACCACATTCTACGGGATTTAACTGCTTCGTGCCGGCTTTATGTGCATGCCGTTGCGTGCCCCATCGGAAGTGCAATCCATACGGGCGGGGTAGTCAGTGTGAGAACAGGGTGTAAACGCGCATCGTTGACGGTGTTTCCAAGCAACTCGTGTGCTATACCCTTTTATTAATAAAACAGCACAAGTGTACAGTGTGACGATTGTTCGTGATACGCTGCTTGCTAATTTCGTCACCCGGCGCTATCCCGGGCCTAGACGCGTTTGCTTGTGTGCGGATAGCAGTTTTTAAAACAAATTTTTCAAACACATGCTTTTACCACGCAGGAAAAGGAGCGGCTACAACAACCCGTTCGAAAAGAAAAACACAAGTGTCCAGTGCGCTTTGACAGGACGTGAGTGAACACGTCCTGCTGTCAAGTGATGCTCTATGGTAAAATCATCATAGTAGCCTATTTGCCTGGTTTGCTACAGTGTTAAACATTCGACGATTCGAACCAAGCGTGAGCGTGTGAAGTCAAAATTTAACCATCTCCCTGCAGTAAGGATTTTGTCCTACAAGTGAAGTTTAAAAAGCACACCGGAGCACCGAATTTTCCAGCGTGCGGCGGGGTATCGTTTCACCTCCAAAACGGTGGGACTCAAACGCACACCCTCACAGAAGTGATCGTCTGCACAGCAGCTGCATTTTCCGGGTAACCAACCGAGACAACTCACCGCCAACTACCAACCATCACTGAAAAGCAACTTGCAATGGCGGACTATACGTTGGACGTGGACAATCTGATCCAGCGGCTTCTAGAAGGTAAGAAAAACGCACATTACTGCGTAGCTGTGTATTTTAGCTCATTCACAAATTTCATCTCACATCTAATCCATGTAAAAAATGTTGCGGGTACATTACATCCGGAGAGCCCGTCACGCCTCAACATTTCATACGTTTCCGTCCACCACAACATACCCGTACATGGTTCCTGCTCCGTACCACCAAACCATCCACACCAATCCCACGATGGTCGCAAAAGTGTGCTCCCTTTGGGTGATAAACTTTAACCCGTGGTAGAATCATTTTTATTCGGGGCCTACTATTCTAACCTTCTGTTCTCTAGACGTTGATCCACTGGCGTGTATACTGATGTGGCGTGTATGTACGCCATTTGTGTATCCCTGTTACTGTTCACTTTCATCCCATGATTCCATACCTCGTCTGGTCGTTTTCGTGCTCATGTAATAGCAAAGGTCGTTTTCATTCAACATTTGTCGTCACTGAAACAAAACGCAGATCAGAATCACAAGAAAATTCTTCGCTTTTTATTTCCGACCCTATGTCCCTCTAGTGCATTGGTGTTCATTTGTCGTGTTTTGCTATTTTTATTCAATTACATTTACTTTTTACACTTTCTTTTGCCATTTTTGAAAATTAATGTGTTTTGTTGCCAAATAGTTTCAAATGTGCTCATTTGTAATACAATTTTTCAAAAAGTATTGAAATTTGCCTTCATTTCGCTTAAACTCCTCCTTTTTCGTTTTTTGTTTTGAAAAAGTAAAAAAAAACATGTTAATCTGGTATTTAGGGTAATTGTTTTGAAAAGCTCAATAAACTCAACGCGCCCATTATTTCACTTGTTGCTTTGATGACTTACAAGGTCGTTAGTGGCGTCGGCCTTCACGTCAGTTCGATTCCCATCCCCACCCCTCGAAATTGAGGATGTGACTTTTCCAATTACGCGGAAAATCTATAAGTGTAGTAAAGCCATTACATACATGGCCTGCATGACCAACACAGGTCGTTGAGCCAAGAAGAAGAGAAGGTAAAAATCCGTGCTGTTGGTTGCGGCAGGACCATAAAAACTTTTTCAATTATTTTCACTATAAAAAAACTTCTTACCGGAACGAGTATATTGATAATGTTTTAACTTGTTGAATCTCAGCATTAACAACAATTTTTAATTACTGTTTCGTTATTCAATACCGACTACAATATCTAAAAAATTTTGTTATAATTTTGTCCAATTTTCTTGAGACTAATCACCTCAATTCCCAACTCCTATAAATTTTAATACAAATGTTGTATATAAGTCATCTCTAAAGATCATGAGAGGATTTGAGGTGTAAATAATTTGTGTCCAAATATGAAAGTGAAAATAAAGGCATGTTCTCTCCCCTGTGGTGCCACAAGTATGTGATATTCACCAAATGCTTGAAAGTTTAATAAGCCCCTCGTTGACCGTTGCGTGTTAACACCAACGACAGAAAAAAGCAACGTATAATGTAACTTTGGGATGGTTGAACGTATTCATTTCGTGGCAGCCAATGCTCACTGTCCGTTGTTATCACATCATCGTTTGTATGTTCAGCGCGCTTACCATACCACCAAAATTAATAATTAAAATGCTCGTTAGGTTTTTCGATTGATGGACCGACGTGTGTCCGTCGTTATCGGTCGATCGATTGAAGTGCCCAACCATATCGCTTGCGCCGTGCATCCGTGCGCTTCATGCGTCCTTGGACAGTCGACGAGTGTCCTTCGTTGACCGATCCAGTATGGGGTGTGGATTGCCCGAGATTATCCGTTACTGATCCCTCGAACGAATATTTGTATTAACGCGGGCACTGTTATGAATGGTCACTTGGTGCTTCATTCGTGTGTCTCGGTGGAAAAGCTTACTTTATTACGCTTTTAGTATCATACCCATACTTTTTAGTTGCTCCTTTGCTTGTTGTTCTGTTTGTTCTTGGTGGGTTTATTTATCTCCCAACATACGTATGTGTGTGTGTGTGTGTTGTAACAATAAACAATGCACGGTTGTATCTTATCCCCGTTTGGGAATCGCCCAAAACACTCACCTCACCATCCCCAAATGACTGCAAACCGTTACGAGAAGAGGTTTCGGTTCCGTTTTGCTAAATCGAAAAGCGAAACAACAACCTAACCGGTCCTCACTGTCACGGTATCCCTGCAAGTGTTGATATGGTGAGTGTGTATTTTTGTTGTGACCGTGAACGAAGCATATGTATGTTTTATTTTTTTCCTCGGCGTGCTTTTAGAAGTGCGCTTACGGCGCTAATGTTGCATGTGTTGGATTTAGTCCCGATACCGCGGCCGCTCTATTATTGACTTCAATTGATTGGGAAATATTTTTATCGCGCGCCAATCGATACTGCGACTTTTGAACTTGTTATTTTGGGCTGGCCGTACGGTGCTTCGGTTTCGGGTCTGGCAGCTTTTGGGCGTGTTTTTCTGTGGGGAGAATGGCGCGGAGTGAATATGAATTCTTGATCCACTGCCAATGGTTGCGCTGATTTTTGAATTGCTGAACCTGATTTCCATGTGCTTCAAGCACAGAACTTTAGGGGAAATTCAAAAACAAATTTCTGCTGTATTGGTTATCTTAAATACAACGATTTTAACTTATTTATCATAAAACACCTCTTTCTGATTGCGGTATCATTGGTAAATTCTCTTCCAACACATCCAGCAGCTGAATAATTTCAAGATCTGATCGTCTTTAGTTACTTACCTATTTATCCAGGGCTACAGTCGCTTTGCGGTCTTATCCAAATGCAGAAGTAGCATAAACCGCTAAGTCAGTCTTCATGGTGGAGGCATCAACGCCATCATACGACCTCAACTTAGACCTACCATGCCACCTCTGTCCATGTGGACGGACTAATCAGATTTCACGGATAGGGTCGTCTGATGCCATTCGCATGACATGACCTGCCCGCCGATGTTTGGCGAGTCTAATTCGTTGGACGATAGTGAGATCATCGTACAACTCGTAGAGATCGTCATTTTTGCGACTCCTCGCAATTTGTCCTTTCAGACCAAAAATTCAAAAATCCTCCTGAGAAATTTCCTCTCGAAATAAGAGTATTTCGTCAGCTTTGGACAGAGTCCATGTCTCATAGCCTTATGCGAGTCATGGGTCTATATAGCTTCTATACAATCCCAGCTTCAGCCTTCGCAACAGGTGTTTTAAGTTGAGAAGTTTTTCCGGACTGTTGGCGGCCAGTACCTTACCACGCATCTCAACATCGATGTTGAGTGTCGGTGTGGACATTTGACTCCAGGAAGGGAAAACTTGGGAAGACTTCAAATATTCACCTGTTCGAACCTCTGACAAGCATCTGCTATGTAAGAGAGCTGAGAAATATTGATGTATTTGTCATCAGCGTAAGTCAAGATCTGGATTGACTTAGAGAAGATGGTATCAGAAGTTTCGATTCCCTAGTCACGGATGGTCCATTCCATAAAAAAAGAACCTCACAGCCAACCAATGAATTCCATTCTCTATTATAATGTGCTTCGGGAAATCTGATAGAATAATGTAACCATGCTTCAATCCCCTAACCAAGACGCTATCTTTAAAACTTTAGCTGTTAAACAGAAGTAAAAATACATAATAGATTCTTGGATTCAAAGACTAACAATCGGTAGCGTACTTAAACTGGGAATTGTAAAGACACTGACTTAATATGATATCTTTACGCGGAACTATGCTTCTAACGAATAATCTACCGAAGGAGGAAGACAGAGGAACAGTAATTAAGAATCATTCAATGGCAGGGTGATGAATGTCTCGCTATCCGCCCGCGAATCCGTTAGATCCGGAGGGTGTTCGCTTTGTTTTTGAATTCAGACCCAACAGGAAGCAACAGTGAACTAAGCAGACCAAAAAGAGAGCGTAGTCAAAAGCACAGAAAAAAGGAACATCGAGATAGATCATGAGCGATCTTTTCGAGAACGTATCCGCGGAAAAATGAAGTTTAGAAACACCAGAAGAAGTGAAACAAAAATACATTAAACATATACCCTTTGCTTGCGAAGGTGGTGCTATAAAATTATCTTACCACTTGCATGTATACGGGGCCAGCTAATGGGTGATGATCTGATTTTGCTCCCCCTCCCTCCGGCAGAGCGTGTGCGTCTTCGGTTGGTAGTTGTTTCGACTCATTCTATGATAATTTGCTGTTGTTGTTTCATCCGCCGATGGATGTTTCGCGCTCCGGTACCGTTTGCTCGTGATTCTGCTGTGGCCGCATCATCCGCACGAAACGGTGCTGCTTCTTGTAGTCGCTTCCGCCCAACAGTGGGAAGTTTCATGGTGGGTTTGCGAGGAATTGTACATTTGTTGTTGTTGTTTGTTTGTATGCCGTTGCCACTTCTGCTCGATACGGTTGCTCGTTTGCTCCATTTTGGGAAGCACCCGGAACGGTTGGGTACCGCTAAATGGTAACACCCACCTGCCTGCTTGTGCCAGCAGCAATAGAGGTACTGACCACCATCATTGCTGGGGACGGTATAATGTGGCACAAAAAAAAGTAGAAACAACGGCACACATTGAATAGAACCCGTGGAAGAAGCAATCATCCGGTTCAGCGGTTTGGTTGCAGCTGAATAGGAGCACCTTTTACTTGTTTTGCATGTCATTATCTTTGGGGAACTAAACGACTGATGTTGATTTTGGAACTAAAATCATCTTGTATATGCCGGTGTTTACTAGTTGAAGCATTCGAATTGATGAACTGAACAAGATATAAACACGTTCTAATCGTTCTAGTACAAACGACCAAATATTAACAAAGCTAAGTACTTAGTGTACGTATTAAGTATGTAGTAAGTGAGTCAACTGAGGTCGGCATCACAGTGTTGTATATTTGAGGAGGAGTCAGTTTACAGACGATTAGTACTAATTTATTTGTCGGTTAGAATAGATGAATTGAAGTGAACATTATAAACGCCATAGAACTAAGATGACTCAGATATAAGTACGAAATCAACTGATGGAGGGCTGATGAATTCCATGTTCTTCTTATTCTTTGCTTACCGATCTATTTTGTTATGACGGCCATATTATAATGGCTTTTTGAACTTATGGATACCACGCAGTTGTTGATAGTTAAAATCCTCACTACGGAGGAGAAGCGTCCGGATGGGATTCGATCCCCAGTCCTACTGTGTGAAGAACAACGCCACTTTACTTCGGCCACCGGGCGAATTTAAAGCCCTACCGAGTAAACACATAGTACTGAACTAGTGGCCTTATCAGGAGCTAGATTTGGATTGGGATGATAACATAATTAGGAAATATAATTATATTAATAGTTTTTAAAAATATTTTTTACTTACTTAATGTTTTGCTCAAAGTATTTGCGAATGTAAATAGCTTCAGTGTTTCTATAATTTGTATCTTCTTCTTGATTTGTGTAAAAACACACTTGAAACAGATCGTAACAGACTTGCCGTCGAAATGAATCCTATGCGCTATAATCTTCATCGATACTTAAACTTCCATTCACTACCGTCTGTTTATTTCTTTCAATTTGTGACACCACCGATTTCAGCTGCCACCACTACGTTTGCCGATGTTTCATCCGTCGGGTTCGGATCGATTTGGAAAGTAGAACGTAGGCATACTACCACCATTGGGTTGAACGAGATTCTAACCGTTGGAGTATGTTAAGAAAGTGGATTGAAAAAGCTTTGAAGAGACCATCCACTTTTGCTGCCGCGGCTTCGAGTGACACTCGATAAGACTGTTACTGCATGACCATTGACGGCATCGCCCTTTTTTCCATTTCCAAAGAGACCCCAGGCACTTTGGGAAGGCCGCGCGGGTTGGCTGGGTGTTTAATGCTGTTTGGCTTTCCGTCCCATTGACTTCAGCTGATATGGAGTGGACTTTTTTTTGGGGGGAGATGTTCTACTTTTTTGTGGGATCCCCGTTCCTTCTGCAAAGTGCTGTCGCTTGGTGCTTTCGGGTGGCAGTGTGACACAGCCTTCAACCTCCCGTGTCGACGGGATTACGGCAATATCTGTCAAAAGTGAGTCACTTTTATTAGAATTATCGTCGCTTTTCGGCTTTCGGTTCGGTTGTGTGTGTGTGTGTGTCAGCAAATTTGACAAAAACTCTTGAAGGCACATCGTGCGAAGAATTATGAGTGCCCAATGTATAATATTCTGGATGCCATACAGATGCAACCTCTTATAATATCGTAACTTCCATCGCGTAAGCTCCATGCATGTTGGGATGTTTTGAAGCGTACTGATCATTTTTTACATTTCTTTACAGTGTCTATACCACTGGTTGCAGGTTTGGTGCGCTACATCATCTCATTTGTAAACATCAAATTTCTGCGCCATTCCAGCAAGCGAAAGTGCTCGTTAGCATAAATCATAACATTTTCCACGCATCGGTGTATGGGCACATTTGCTCCACCAGGCTCACGTTTGACTGGCAAGAGTACTCCACAATCTTTGCATTTATGAAAGATCTGATACGGACATGAAGGGCACTAATATATTTGAAGTCGATGTTTTCCATCGTGCAACCATAACATCTCATATAGTCAATTTTTTGATTACATAGTTCTAGAACCTTGCTTATCATAAGAATGTCCTTATGATACCTCACAGTTCGTCGTACGTTATATATCAAATTTTCAATGTGCAATGTCTTCAATGTGTGAAAACAAGTTTTGTTGGTCAATAAGGTGAATACTTAAAACTGTTTAGAAAAATTTTCAATAAACTACTTTTTTGTCTAAAGTTGGTTTAATGAAACATTTTTTAAGCTGTCATTTTGAGGAGGTATCCTTTCTGTTCCTGTTGCGTGATATTTGGAAAGGAAACTGTGCTTTTGTTCATTTTGGAGGTTTAGCTCCCTGGCTTGGTTTAATTGGATGCTTCACATCCATTATATTATTATGCAATATAGGAAAGACTTACATGCCATGGTGTTTGATTGTTCATTTCGTTTCATCGCCAATGCAGTGTGCGAAGATTTGCAATAAGTTCGTCAATTCGCCGTTTGTTTATCGAGTCTATTTTTAGGCGCATCTTTGAATGGTGGATGGAACGGCGGATTTAGAGTTTTTAGCGCTTGCCGATGGTGGTGCAAATATTGACAGTGTGCTCATAAATACAAGAGCCTGTGGTACGGAATGTCTGCCACCGTCTCACAAACTGGGACGGTGCTTTGTTTATTTACGTTGACGGATCGAACGGATCGAAGGCTTTTGGGAGGGAGTGATGGAGACACGGTAACCAAACAATGGATGTCGGTAGCGCGAGATCCCTTGGATACAGTGCATTATGATACTTTATCGTGTATCTCCCAGGCGACACATGTGTTTGTACGAAGGGCAAATGCACGCATTCCCGACACACGCTGCTGTCATTGTGCCTGGCAATTGATGTCCGTAAATAGCTCCTATAACGAGGTGGTTAATATTTACCGGTCAATTTTCGTATCGTTTGCTCGTCACACTTCAAACTAAATATTCCTTTTATTTTTCTCCATGGCTGGAAGGTGAATACTAGGTGGATGGAATTGAATATTACAACTTATTTTTGTACATTGATTGCTCCGTCACTAGCGTAAATATTTGTAAAGCTAAACAGTACATTGAGTACAGTACCTTGAGGTTTGAAGGACACATTTTAGAATGAATTTTAGTATGTGGTGTGCATTTCGTAAATTTTTCCCCGATGATGGAACGCTAGTAGTCTCCAGGGCTAAGCTAAGTTTTCGCTAAATAAACGAAATTGACACACTACTACCACCACATACGCCTCGTGCGAACAACGAACCATGTCCATAGGTAATGGATTTCTATTTATAATGTGTCTGGTTGCTAATGCGAGGAGGTTGGTCCCGTGTGGTTGCCAGCGGCTTCCCTGTCCAAAGAATCGCACACGCACGCAAGCGTTGCTTGGGGTACCGTCGCACTGTTTGCCAAATAATTTTCCTCGTGTTTTTTCGGGATCCATGTTTGCCACCTTTTTACCCCTCCTTCCCCTGCCTAGCGATTGCGTGCCCTTGAATGTTGTGTTTTTCATGTATTCTCACTTGTAACGTACAGTGCGCTCGGCTCTTTACAATATTTTTCCTCAATCCAATTTTGTACTCCCCATCGAAATCTCTCCATTCGAGGATTGACGTTATATTGGGGGGGTAAAATTGGTTTCAAAAGGGCTTTTTTTCTTCTCCATACCTTGGGGCTTCATGGTTATTTATGCACGTGTGAGTGTGTGTGCCCGTCCCCCGTTCATCAAAATCAATTTCACTGGTGAACATTACTGTTGATCCGAAAATAGTTTTTCACAAGTCACAAATCTCTCACTGTGTGTGCGAACCTCGTTTGTGTATGTGTGAATTTTCGAGATTCAAGGTAGCGATTTTCCAAACGGTTGATGATGAGTTTCTGGCACAATTTCAATGCTATCGATCAACACATTTTGGTGGACACAATTTGGTAACGTATTCATTTTCACGTAATTTGTTTGAGGTTATGGGTGAGATTGAAACATTGAATAGGAAACACCAAATTACCAAAAAGAAATTGAAACTCCCCAGAAAATCTGACCACTCCACGCAAGTAGTTAGAGAATGTCTAGCCATTAAAAACACTTCTAAATGACTTTGCTGAGTTTTATGTTACTTCGTTTTTGAATCACACGTGCGATCGAATCACAACCGGTTCGCTGCTACCGTTTTTAAAAACATTGCAAAGGGAAGATGTACTTCCGCTATCTTATCGCTGGTTTTGCCCTGGGTGAGTCTGATGCGATCGGGTGTACCCATTCTTTCCAGACATGAGAACGCGTTCATGAGATAAGCGCGACCAGCATGATATTTACAGGAACTAGAGCATGTGTTTACATTGAAAAGAATGTGAGCATTTCGTTATTGGAATGAGCTGACGTATGCGAGGTAAAAGTGCGAACCGCAGGAATTTCTAGTAAATGTGCTTTAAAATCTGACTCATGCACACTATCTGCAAAAACAAAACAATACGATGAAGTTGATTATAAAATTTGCTGAAGTCTAAGTTATGAGGTGATTCCAAGGTGTTGTTGCATTCACAGACTTAGTGCACTGATACTGCTGTTTGCCTTATGCAAGCTGATTGATGAACGGACTATAAACAAACGTGAATCTCTAGAAACGTCTGAATAGAGATGTCATAATAATTGAATGCTTGTAAGTGATTTCTGAGCTTTCTTATTTTTATAGACATTTTATCCAGAGTATGTGATTAGCCTAGCCTGATAAAGCTGATTAAATGTATGATTCAAAATGCTTAATTTGCGTTATCCGTTTCGTGACGTTGATGTTTAATCTCTTCTGTAAATAAAACAAAGAACGTACAAAACCTCAACGTCACCGTGCCACTAGGGCATACATACAGACGTGGAAATATGGTTTGTCATTACCCTAGATTTCCACTTCCGATCCTTCATTTGTGAAAGCGTCTTGGCCTGACCCACAATCGACCGCAGCCAACTTGGGCGAAGCATACTTTTCTTCCCTTTCGATCCTTTTTTAATGCATAATTACATTACAACCGCGCGGGCGAACATACGCTTAGGCCGTACACAGATGCTCGTACACCTTCCATTCCAGTGTGGGAGCTTTGGTGCTGATTTTCTTTCCCGTTGCAAACTACACCCGGGTCGCGTCGTGGTCGTCCCGCCACCGGATTGGCGTTCCCGATAGCTCTCTCTCTCTCTAACTTTTCGATCGAGAATGTCCTTGACACGAAATGTGCACGCCACCGACTTTACGACCATGTAGGCGCCACACTGTTTTGTTTGCAGCGGCAGTCCCGGGTTTATGGTTCAAGTTTTGCCCGCCGTCGGTGGTCGGAGAATATGGTTTTACAGGACGGAGAGTGGGGAAGGAAACTCAACAGTTTTCCTACCGGAACAAAGTGGGTCGCGTACCTCGGGGGGATGCCGGGATGAAGCTTTAGAGCGTTTTGCTTTACCTCAACCCTACATTATTCAGCGTTTGGCCAGGGTGTCGAAGAAAGTTATTTAGATGCAATCGATCGTGAAGTGTCGGCAAGAGTTTAAGGTTCATATTGAACTTTGGATAGTGCAATAGTTAAGTTGGGGATGAAATTGATTCCTAAGGAAAATAGTATTGTTATTCTTTTCCATACTTGTTGCTTGTTTTTGGTAGCTCAGTATGAAAATCACTTTCGCGATGCGCCACAATGCATGCAACGCGATCATTGCTAATGCAATTTAAAATGTCAAATGGCGTTTTTCACCACGACGACGTTTTCCTGTTGCGGCAGCCATACCATTCCTTATCTTGCGTGTCCGGTAGGGGATGGACGAACGATAAGAGGGCTTTTGCAAACGGTCGCCTTCATCAGCCCAAGTTGGGTTGGGAAAATCGATAGCTAAACAATGTTTGTTGGCGAAAGAGTGAAGGAATGAGACGAATTGAGAGAGAGAGAGAGAGTGCAAGGGAGATAAAGAAAAAGGGAAAGCACGTGTCCTGAGCTCTCCCGCGCCGTAAAAACCCTTCTGTGTCTATTTCCATTCGACCACTAATACTCTCAACAGCGGCACCCGTGTTGGGTCCGTGAATAACGCTAGAGCTTCCCGCAGAAGGCATCCGTACTTCCGTAGTCTCTGTAGTGTACTTTTCATTGCCAGTCCCGTAAAGATTTACCACTTCCCAGCGGACACAATGAACTTCAGCCGTGGGTTTATGGTTTTGCCGATCGGCGGCAGTGGTTTGTGGTTGAGGGCCGGGAAATACGTTGGCAGCCGTGGGAGCGTACGCAGTTTTCTTCGACTTTTCCACCGGTAAGACGGTGGACCCAGCCGGTTGTGTGTCGTTCCAAGCGACTCTGTGCGTTGACCATGACACTCGCCGTTGAACAAGTTGCTGTAAGCTGAGAACGCCTGGAGAAAATGGAAAATGGAAAATGGCAGCTCTTGGACTTCCTCCACCCTCCTCTCTCCCGGGATAAGTCCTTCGGTTCTTGCATATGCGATGGAAGAAAATATTTCCCCTAGAACCAAGCGAATGATGGAAACCTCTCGCTGCTTTGAGCACTCTTGAAGTTAGGATCACGTTTTTCTCACTTTTCAATGGCTTCTCCGCACGGTGGTGTGGCAGGGTTGTTGCTTTTTCGCAAAGGATTTGCTGCCCGATAGTGTGCTGCTGAATCGATGGAAGAATTCATCAGCAACCATGACCGAGAGAGCGGAGTATACAGGAAAGGAAACATACATTCAGATCGAGGAGGGGGGGAAAGTTATTGACAAGGATGGGAAAAACTTTGCTGGCCGTACTTTCCATAACAATGGACCGGCAGCGTTACAGAGCTGCAATAATTAATTTTCTTGTTGATTGAATTTTCTGCAGTGATATCGGTCGTAAAGAATGTGGCGCGTTGCTCACAAATAGCTTGCCCCAGTACTGGATGATAGTGGTGTAGAAAAGTTTACTGCCGCATATTGTCCGAACAGTGCGATTATAAAATGACTCAATGTTTGAAAACGTTTTCGTTGTATCGTAGAGATTGTGGAACTATAATTCTTCAAGCGTAGAAGAAAAAATAATTGGTAAATTTAGAACTTTGATATCATACTTTATTATCTGTTTGTGTGCATATTTTCCTTTTTCGTTGTTGCTTTCCTCGCTGGGTGTAGTTGAGCAACTTATTGTTTTATTTCGTTTTCCCAGCGATCGAATGAAGAAGTTAGGGTAAAAAGGGCACTGTTTGCACCAACGGAACCAGCTTTCAGTGCGTTTTATAATGTGTTTCAACTGGCCACCGGCTCCACAGCACCGAACATGTATTAGCCCACGACGTCACACCGAAGCGTTGATGGGAGGAACGGAAGTCCAATTTATAGCAGCGGCACTGCTGTATCAAAGTTGTTTGGGAAAAGTTTCGAAGGGTAGATAATTACTTTCAAACTTGCCCTTTTTTGTGCTTCGGTGGCGGCTTCAATGCTGTTTTAGGAGCAAAACGCTACTCATGCGCGCTTTCGTAATGTTTAGCGTGTAGAACGTGGGGCAATGTAGCAACCAATGTTTCGACTTCCAGACCTCGAAATACAAAGCTTTGATGGGGGAAAATCCATTAAATGTTTAATCTGTTTAGATGCAAGGGGGAAAAAATAGTTTTTTTTTGCAGGATTTTTTACCAATTCATATTAAATCGATGGAAATGCTTTAACAGAAATTTAGAGAGGAGAATTAGGAAGAGAAAAAAACGATATAAATAACAAAGATATCAGAAGAGTCGGGTAAGAGATAGTGAGATATGTAAGGATTATAAGAGAAAAATCTTTGAAGATCCATTTTCAGATATTCAAAATCTTCAGCAAATGAATAATTCCTCAGAGTTGCATGAATCTTTAGATGTTCATGTGCATATGCTCAAAATTTCGAATATCTTTTGAGTGTCGAGTACGTACACGGGGGCAACGGTCGGGATGAGATTCGATCCCCCGATCCTGCAGTATGAAGATCTGCGCCCCTGTCGCCACTGCTATCGGTTCGTCAAAGGTTTAGTCTGCTAATGATTCGCCTATTATTAAGCAGAAAACTATTAATTTATTTTTATGAAATTTTTTCGTTAAACGAAATATGTTACTTGCTTCTAGTGCGATTGATGCAATCAGCCAAAAAGAAAAACTACATGTTGCCGAAACAAAATAGAACGTGGGGTAGGAAAAATGTGTGTCATGGTTTTCCCACTGTTTTTGTATCACCTCCTTCAATCATGCTACCGCGAGGGTTCAAAGTTTGCTCGTCTAATGCTTTAACTGGGTTTCGTTGATGGTAAACATATTACTCTAATTTTAGCTTCCGCTAAAAAAAGGCGGACAATTTTTCAGGCCATTGCGCACTTTCAACAGACGTTTGTTGCTTTGATGTGGTTTAGCCAGGACCATGGTATTGCCGATATAGTGGAAGGATATGTTGTGTAGAAATGAGTTTTTTCCCCCATCTAATTCACTTGATTCAGTGCTTAGTTGAAAATGGTATGGATTTGAACCCCGTCATTCGTGAGAAGTATGCTTTGCTTAGGTGTTGGATAAACTAGTAGGAGGATGTCAATATTTTTTCAAGGTCAAACGTGTCATGCACAGTCTATCAGTCTCATCGCGTTATATTAAGTTCCGTGCTTAAAACGCTTTTATTGCCTTCCGTCTGCATTTGGGGTGGGAGAAAGTGTGCAGAAATCATAGCACGATAATCAAAATTGCTTCCATACGAGTGTATTGTGTGAGCGAAAGAAGGCCACAACGAATGTCGGTGTAAACATGTCACTCAAACTTGGCTTGACTGACCGCATGCTTCACGTTCTGACGCAATTTTTCATCGCCTTTGATTGCCGTTCATGGAGGTACTGCTTGCTGCAGCAGTCATTGTATTATATTGCGCCGCTGGGAATGAGATTGTTGCCGAATGCATGATGAGTGATAGTGATATATTTTATAATATTTCATTTGAGGCAGAGTGGATGAAATATGGGTGTTGTAAACAAATGATGTTTACGCCGACCGTCGCTGTCACCGCGTTTGATCCTTATGTCGACTGACGACCAATTTTGTCAAGATTTATACAATCTTGGGAAAAATGGTTTTGCGATCGGCATAAGTGAGAACCGTGGTGA
>KB663610.1:23545929-23567040 GCA_000349025.1 Anopheles minimus
ATAAGTGAGTACCGTGGTGAATTTGTACGCACGAAGAAGGATTTGGTAGTAATGGGAGGAAAATGAAACCGACGAACCATTATTGTAAAAACCACGGACAATAAAGGACGACTAATTTTTTGGTTCGCGATTAGCGTACCCAACGAAATTCGTTCAGTTTTTACAATGGGATTTGTTCCTCATAAATATAAATATTGAGCTTGTAAAAGTTGATGAAGAAAAGAGTGCCCTGTAAAATATAGTGTGAGTCTCAAAGTGATGGTAAATATCTGTCTGTTTTGAAGCATGGATGATATTGAGTCGTTCAGAAATTGACGAGTCTTTTTTTCCACATTTTCGTTTGACTTGCTGCTTTTTTCGTATTGTATAACGGCCAGGCCTGTATTATACTTGTTTTATCTAGTAGCAGGATAGTTAGTCCATGTTACAGGAGAGTGGTACGGATGGGATTTTGGACCCGGTCTGTCTTGTGAGAGACTGGCGCCGATGTCATTACACCACCTGATATCTGGGGATAAATTGTAATATCAATTTTCTAATCAAATGTCTAATAAACATTTCCAATTATTAAGATGCACAAGCACTTCCAAGATTTTGACAAATATTGCTGTTTGTTCAAGACAAATTTTTCCATGAGGTTAATCACAGTGCAGCAATGATAAGTAGAATCAAGCTTTGGCACTGAGTTATCTTCATACGGTAGTCAAAACGTTTTCTTCTGCAAAACAATGCCATATCGTAAGTTTCTTAAACACTAGATATTGCATAACCTTAAAGTTCTCTGAATAGATTGTTATACGGTCCGTAGAAGGTAATGCAAGCTGCTGGTTCGCTTCGCTAAGCCGTGTTACATCGTTAGTTGGTTAAGGCATGCGCAACAAGAAAACGAATGTCTCTACGTCACGGTTTCGTAAGCGAACGGCCGGCTCTTGAATGTTACATATTTATCACCTTTGATACGGTAAATGATCCGGTTCCGGTTTCATTTCACGACATGGCATCCGACTGCAGAACGTTAAAAATATGTCTTCCGGATGTGTAATGCTATTCGCGGGCGGGTGAGCCCTTAGGAAAAAACCCATCGGCGGACCACAGCGACAGCGGGAAGCGATGAAACGGGATGCCCTAATTCGGGGTCCGTTTTCGGGGCGTAGTCTAAGGCGGAGGAGGTGTAAATTCAATATCGCTCGAGTTAGCTTGCTAGCCCGAGGGTGCTGTCGGTTTGCTACCATCTCTCCCCAAAAACTGGATGATATATCCCGGCTTTGGTTACCTTTCCATGGTCTCGCTCAGTCAGCACCATCCGTGCTGACGGATATTTGATAAACAAGTCTTAATGTTTGCCCAGGTCACTTGGAAGCAGGTATGAGACCTGGTTGTGCACAGTGCTGCGTAAAGCAAAGAAGTAATTTCTTTTTATGGAAGGGTGATTTAAGGAAATTTCATGTCGCGGCCAACTACTACCAACAACATGCCTCCAATTGGTGAAGGTGATGCTGATGCCCATCCCCGGGGGCGAAAACCCTGAAAGGGGGGGGAGAGTTTAAAGCGCACAGCGATCCCGAGCGCACGGGAAATTGGTTCGCTAGTTCAATTTGAGCTCAATAATTAGGTTGAAAATGAAAACCCCTGGTCCGTCGCTTGCTCGCTGACAGACGAGACTGCTCGGTGGCGAAGGAATATTTAAAACGGGACAAGACGGAAAATGGTCGCTTGCCGCCGTCCCGTTCACGTGTCGCGTAACAAATTTTCCTGTGTTGGCAAAAAGATTTGCTACCGTAACGCTATTACCTTTTGCAGTGTGTTGACCGGCGTCGTTCGAGAGGAAATTGAGTTTTGAAATGTTTTCCGTGCTGGCATATCCCTAATGCGAACGCCCGTGGTGTGAAACATTACCTCTGTCACTTACACAGATGAACAGATTTGCCCACACTAAGTAAGTTTGGGAGTGATGGCAATATCTTCAGCGTATGACATTTTTTTACTTTATTTCACACTTTGTTTAAGTAATCCTGAACGCGTGTGTCGTATTTGGATAGGTTTTGTAAAACAAATTATTTATTATTGTTGCTTAAAGTGTGTTGCGCTTGAACTGGAAAGGAGGAGTTTGTTTTTCATTTTGCTTCTTCACATTTTGTATTTTTTTAATTTGAAATGCTTCAACATTTGCATGTTTAAGGTATTTCCCGGCTAGCTTCGAGCAAGCACAGCTTCATGAAAGTATTCTTGCTCTGTACTAATATCATAATATCGGCATGCATATAACATCCATCCAAAACATACACCGATGCGCCTTTACGCTCTCCGATTCGCTTCATCTTTGTTATGCTCGTTGTGTTATTTTTCTTTACATGATCAATAATTGTTCTGTTTTTTTTTAAATGCGCTCTAGCTCTTTCTCTTTCTACCTCTTTTTCTAACACAGACCAGATTCTTGGCTTTATTTATTCGCTTTATTTCTCTCTTTTCTTTTTCTCTTTCTTTTCCCGCTGCTTTCTATATTCCGGATTTCGTTTCGATTTCGAACGACCCAACTACTGCGTGCTAAACAATGCACAAAATAATTTAACACATCTGAAAATTACATCCGCGCCTACACACAATATAACACTTCTGACTTACGCTGCCTATATTTGTCACCATCGTCCGGTTGCTTGTGTGGGTTCGGCGTATACTTGTGGCTGTAATATGCATCCATGCAATTGGGAAATTATTGGGTCACCTGGTAACGAATGTTTCTGAATGTGCTTTCAAATGTGTCTCGAAATGGGGAAACAATACTTTTTTTCGGGGTGGGGAGAGAAACCTCACGGGCACTAAACAATACACGCTCCAAATGACCCCCGCCCCCCCCCCCCCCGCCCATTGCATCTGCGCTAAACTGGTGGTACATTATTCGTAACTCATCGCCAACTTACATACATCTCTATTGTGCTGTAATCCTGCCTTTCTATACTTTCTTCTGGATCATCTCTCACACTACTGTGCACGACACACCGACGATCGACGGCTGCGTGATCCATCCGAATGAAACAAACATGGCTGTGCCCTTTTTACTACTTCCCATGCGCCATGTCGCGTGCAACAGCTCACAAACTGCAGCAGCAGCAGGCGCAAGAGTCCCGGAAAAAGGGCAAACTGAAAGAGATATTCTCACACGATTTCATGGGTATAGAGCATTGATGGAATGAGATATATACATTCCTTTGTTATGTTTGGTTTGGTTTTTTGGTTGCGCGTTTGCCGTTTGCGTTTCGATTGTGCATTCCGGAGTAGTGTTCCGCTGTATGATTAGTTGCTCCTTTATGTTGTGTAACATTTTGACTCTAGTTTGCGTTGGTTGTGATACGTATAGTGAATTGATCGACCATTCCTGTCTGGTTTATTGATTGTGTTTAAAAGTATATTTATTTTTCAAACTGTTTCTTTGCATACGATCTTCATGTTTTTGGTTTTGGTTTTTCCTTCTTTCTGTTGTTGTTTGCACTTATCGTGTCTATCCGTCCTATCTGTCTTTCTGAATCCTGTACCGTTGTATGTAACTAAGGTTGTGCCTTCCTACTGTGTTGTGTCATTTCAATTCTACGCTCTTCGCATTCCTTGTCGAATTCTTTATTCTCATTAGACCTGTTTGCTTGAAGTTTTTTGGTGTTTTAGTTGTCTGTTGTTAGATTAAATTGGCTAGAAAATGTTTCTCTTTTGTGATGTAAAAACTCATCAATTGATTGTCTGGAACAAAAACAAAAAAAAACAAAAAATATCTTTCCCGAATGAAGTAAAAAATGTAACTCTCTTAAGAGGAGAGCATTCAATTACTATAAAGTTCATTTCGATTGAAACTCCGATATCGTAAAATTATGAAGGTAAGGTTTATGCACATCGTTTTGGTTATTTGGGTGCAGTTTTTCCCGTGCTGTTTAGTTTACTGAAAAACTAGAGTTTATTGCATAGGTTTTGGGATAAATTTGCCAATTTCGTATAGTACGAACAAAATAAAGTACTATACTATCAGCGAAATTGACTAAAAATAACCACTACTAACATCGGAAAAAGCTTCAATTCTGCCTCAAAACAAACTGATGCTACAGTCTTCCTGGAAAGAGACCTCAAAACTGTTAACAAATTTTATCCAATTATAGGGCTGTTGTCATTTGTCAAACGTGCGATTGGTGTTTTTCTACTACGCCCCATAGCAAGTAATCTATGGGGTTAAGGTCTGGAGAGTTTTGAGACAAACCAAGAGTTTTTGAAGAATTTTGAGTTTTGGATTAGTGATGGTTTTGGACCGGTGGATGTTTCACTTCTCTTCCTGGATAGTTCTGGTGGGTTCCAGCCATACATCTTTTCTGACATTTGTAGTACACAAAATTACGAATTGAAAGAGAGACATATTTTAAATATGTCAATTTTTTCCCAAACACCCTGTACTATTACGAAACTCAATACTCATTCCATCGCAACATGGCAAAAGCTTGTTTCCATATAGCCATTGGTGATGAGATGATATTTATGCCTTTTTTATTTGGTAAAGTACAGCTCAGATATTTTTCTTGCACTGAGTATAAAGCGCCATCAAATCTGAAATGGTTTTTGATTTTGTCCACACCAGCAAGTTGGGACATATTGCTAGCCCAGTGCTACCTGTTACATATGCATGAATGAATGTTGCGAAACGTTTTTCTTTCTCTCGCGGATCTACTTCCTTCGTTGAATATGCAAATGTACCCCATTCGAGCTTGGTAGTCCTTCGAATTCGCAGCCAAAACCATCTCGAAGACGAACCCGCTCCTCGCAAGCTGCTGTCGTAAAGCTTTTTGTTCGGTCTGCGGTGTGCCCATTACTCACACGTGCCAGTGCGACAGGAATGGATTAAAAAGGGAAAACAAAGTCGCCGGCAGCCGAGTGAATGCAAGTGAAGCGGCATTGTTTATACAGTCGACTCGCGGTTAGGGTATACTATCCGCCGCATGTGAAGTTCCAATGTTGTTGTGCTGTTGCTGATTTAGCTGTCAATGTCATTATCATGGATGAATTGGCGGAGGCAACAGTGGCGTGTGCTTTTGAAGGGTTATGGCTTTCCCTGGACCATATTTTATTGCGATTGTTACTGTTATTATCGTTTACGACTTAATTGGATGATCGTTCGGCTTGATAAATTTGATCCATTTCTGTACTGGTCGTTTGGTTTTTTTTTTATTTTGCTGTTGCTGGAGCATTGCAGTATATAAATAAGACGATAGTTTGATGGAAAGAGTTATTGCAACTTTTATCACCATCAATCTTTACCTTTATCCGTTTGTGATTTCAATGTTAAATATAGTGGTACACTGGGAATGACATGGAACGCATGGAAGTCTTTGGTCAAGGTTTTAGTCCTTTTGTCAGATAATCGTTCTTGCATAATACTTGCCCGGTCAAATAAATGTATGTTTTTACACATGCTCTCAAGCAATCAATTCTGCGTTAGCAAACACTGGCAGTAACAATTGCAAGTAGAGATAGTTTGTATTTTTCTCACGTACGGTAGCAATTACCTAATACCTATCACTGCTATCATCAAATAGTTGGACGTACACAATCACGTGGGATCCTCTATGTTGCGTGTGTACATGATAAGCAAGACTAAAAACTAACCGGATACGATTGTTTTGAGTAATAGTACCTTAATTTTCCCAGTTTTTTTCCCGTTGGTGCTACGGAAGGATTGATTAATACGTTCTCCATCCAATGAAAGGAAAATGTCATTATGTGTTTTTTTCTGGAAGTCTGGTGGTAGCAGGGCTTATTTATAATATTTTCTTATCACACATTCAAACGACCGCTGGTGGTGATGGATCAGCACGTGAGTCGCGTTTGGCGTTACGATGTGTACGCGTAGGCTGTGGGAATGATTGATTGCCACCGTGTGTTGGAAAACCACCAAATGAATGAGGTCTATATCTTCAGCGACGTTATTTCTAAAGATGCGGGTTCGTCGAGGCATGTGGTGGAGGTTAGCCTTTCATCGCTAGGCTCAAACATAAACAAAAACCGTCCATTGATAAGGTTCACAACGAAGAGGCTTTTCTGTGCTCCAGTACCAGGCGCCTCCATCTGCCCACGAAATATATTTAATGGTTGGAAAAGATATAATACATTTACATTAATTATGGAAATTCGAATGCAACATAACGAAAACCATTTTATGTCACATGGATGGGAAGATTATGCCAATTTGATGGCATGGCTAACCAATGTTTCAAGCATGTTTTATCGTGGTTTTTAAGTGAAATGTTTTGTTTTAACTGCAAGATTGCTTCCTTCTTTGAATTAGTCAACTACAAGCTTAGTACATCTTCTTGTAGAATTGTGTTGTCTAGGTTTCCGGGTGCGTTCTATCGCAAAACCAGCAGTATTCTTCAAGCTCTTGACCACTAGTTGTAGCTAGTAAAGTTTTCTGTTGAATGATTGCGGATGTATTGTGCTCTGCACTTAGGATAAACATTGATGTGTGTTGTCTTTGAGTAGTACCATAAGTAAAATGACCTGTTTGATAATTTCATAACTAATGATTTTTGTTTTTGTTTTCGTTTCCTTCTTCTTTTTTCGTTACAGGTCAGTATTTTGCATACTTCAGAGTTATTCGGTACAATAATTGGTAGAATGTTTGGTGATTTTAATACTATCCTAAGGTAACGCGAGATAATGCTCTTGGGTAGCATTATTTGATCGATAGCTGGGCATTATACAGCTACAACGCCAATTATATTAATATACTCATTATATTTTTTCATAGAAGCTTCTGTTTCAATTCCCACCGGTATGAGAAGTCTGTTTTATGAATAGTGACAATTACAACAAATTGAATTTCCGGAGCAACCGATAGTGCTTCACTTTGCGTACACTGCACACTGAAAATGTTTTCCAGATCCGCGTGCAAATCGTAACCGTAACGAAACTGTCATCATGCGAGAACGCGCGTCATCACCGGCGCGACTTCATTGCCTTTGGCTTGGGCGAATTACTAGCTGCTCAGCACCCTGCGATCAGTTAGCGTTTGCATACCTAATGCTGGACAGATATCGGACCGAACGACGAACATGGGCGTGCAGCTCGTACACTCCAGACTTGAGGTTTTTCGTCTCCCCGCGTAGTTGAAGTTCATGGCCAACGATTTTGCTTTCGACACGGCAACAACTTGCCGCGGGAGCGTTACGGATGGGTGATTTTGAACAACTTGATTGTTTATTTACTTCATGCTATGTTTTGCCTTGTGAACAGTTCCCGCTGTCGACGGCACTGTGAAGATGCGACGTTCGGTGCATGGAAGTGACCGTAATTCAACACGAGTTAGCGTAAATATGCACTCATAAAATCGATTGCAGAGCACTGTAGAGGATGCGGATTTTTGCGACATGCTATTGTTGTTATTCGTCCGTTGCGAATTTGTGGGACATATTGCGGCACATGATGGATAACAAAATTGCAGAGAGGAGGCCTATTTTTTATGTAAAATATGTTTGGATTGCATAAAGGTTTTGTTTTATATTTAATCCATTAATAGTATTCTTTACTGGCAAACAGCGAATGGAAAAAAGCAGTTCATTTCAAGTTTAAAAGAGGAAAATACTGAGTCGTACAGCAGGCATCTGGTTCGGGCTACAAGTCTATAATTTGCTCATTCCATTGAATCGTGCTAGTTTACAATGCAGTAGGATGTAAAGCGCACAATGTTCAATCGTTCAACGCACCATCAAAGCGGATGAAGTGCCCGGCCTGTAATGTGTGTTGGACCAACTCCTCCACTATCACTGTTATTTCCATTAGAACGACTAACACCACACCAACATTGCTGTAACTATTGTTACCAAAGACGGTTGCTATTAATTCGTGCATCAATTGCATTCGATTAGGCTCACGCGATGCTGCCGATGACGATTTAAATACCCGCAACTACATGGTTGGGGATTGTCGGCGACACCGACGTCACCATGCTAATAGCACCCTAGCGGCACACTCACAAAACACAATCGACTTGTAGGCCGCCCCCGCCCTTCGGGTGGGTGTTACCCTTTGGTCACGTTTGGGTTTTTTTCACTTTATTTTCTTACAACAAACCCGCGTTTGTTCGTTGAACGTAAATTAGGTGCAATTAAACCGTCTCCCATTGTGGGTACGCCGTTCCGCACCGCGCGGGTCTCAGCACGTGGCGAAAACACATTTGTGGCGGATTTACATTTAGGAAACTGGAATTTTCTCTGGACGAAACATGAAATCTTCGCCATCGGATTGTCTAGCTGCAATCGGGTTGAGAAAAAAGATAATTTGGTTGCTTGTTTCGCGAATGAATGCATCGTTTTCCTTTGATTGCCTTCTCATGACATCGTTCGGTTGCAGCGAGGTGCACTGAGCACAAAATCTGGGATAAGGAAAAAAGAGCAATGATACTTATAGCTGTTTTTTTTTTAGAAAGCACTAAAAGCATTTTTGTCTACTATCCACTATTTTATTTATATGGAGTTTTCAAGCATGCTCCTTTTTTTAAATGTTTTTGCAATGAAATCATCAATCTTTCATTGCCATGTATATTCTCTGGAGTAAATGCCATATTTTTAAAGGGTTTCCAATTATCGATTTTATGTTTGCGCCATAAGACAATTCTTGTACGAACAGAACACTGAGGTCTGAGCTACTGTAAACATTTCTAGATGTTTGGGCAGATGTACTATAATGTATTTGAATATCATATCATTATGGACATTATGATTAAATACTACGAATTTTTTTTACTTTCTATTTGACTGAACGTACAATTTCAATGGTTATTTTTGTACGTTTGCTGAATTCCATTTAGGATTTTCTATCCTGTTGCGAAAAAATACATGCGGCGGTAACCAGAAAAACCTCTAGATGTTGAAGTGTCAGAAGGGAAGAAATTTCATTGACAGCTTATCGTTTCTTTTTCATGCATAAAATTGATATTTTCCTCTGCAACTTTAAAATGTTGTCCCACAGGCAACGAATCGCACCTGGTAAGGTTCCTGTAAATCGTTAATATGCTCATGTCTGTCCTGTTGTTAAACTATCGCTCCACTCAAATTCAGAATGCAATGGTTGTGTGTTGCTCTCGTCTGACATTCATACGGTTGTCTTTGTTGTTTGTGTGTTTTGCTTTAACAAAGCGGATAATTTAATTATAACATCGTTTGCATAACACGTGCCATGCTACAGAGCAGACCCCGACAGATTATTACACTTCCGGCAAAATTATAACTATATACCAGGAGCACTCCAATTAGTTATAATCGGAAATAGGCTCTGTTAGGTAATCGTTTCCAGTTGTACATTTTAGTCTCGTTTATACACATTGGTGTATTTGTATAATGGTTTGATGCGTCTAGTTTTGGTTAAGTATGTGAATAGTTTATTTAAGTATGATTAGCATAATATGGATTTATGAAAACTCTTGATAAATGTTATTCCTTTTCTTCCCTTTTCTAAATGTTAGTTCGAGGATGTCGTCCAGGAAAATCCGTACCTATGCCAGAGGAAGAAATTCGTGCGCTATGTTTAAAATCTCGTGAAATTTTCCTACAACAACCGATACTTCTGGAATTGGAGGCTCCACTTAAAATATGCGGTAAGTATTGAAAATTAAACCTACTTTTTCGAAACATAATTCACTTATATTTATTCATTTTTTTCCTTCCCTTTTAGGTGATATACATGGTCAGTACACAGATCTGCTGCGACTTTTCGAGTACGGTGGATTCCCCCCGGAGGCAAACTACTTATTCCTGGGCGATTACGTGGACCGAGGTAAACAGTCGTTGGAAACGATCTGTCTCCTGTTAGCATACAAAATCAAGTATCCGGAAAACTTTTTCCTATTGCGCGGAAATCATGAGTGTGCCAGTATTAATAGGATATATGGTGAGGAATGCACGAGCGTTGATGTTCATTAACGGATAAAAGTAGTAATCGATTTCCATCGTCAATCAGGTTTCTACGATGAATGCAAACGGCGGTACAACGTGAAACTGTGGAAAACGTTCACGGATTGTTTCAATTGCCTGCCCATTGCTGCCATTATCGATGAGAAAATATTCTGCTGTCACGGAGGCTTGAGTCCGGATTTGAACGTAAGTGTTGCCGACGGTCAACTACTTTGTGGGGTTTTTGTTTGAGCGCTCAAGAGTTTGTTTTTGGTTCTTCTGTTTACAGCATATGGAGCAGATAAAACGCATAATGCGACCAACAGATGTTCCCGATACGGGGCTGCTGTGCGATCTGCTGTGGAGTGATCCGGACAAAGATGTGAAGGGTTGGGGGGAGAATGATCGTGGCGTTAGCTTCACGTTCGGTGTGGATATTGTTGCAAAGTTTCTGCTTATTCACGAGCTCGATCTCATCTGCCGAGCGCATCAGGTCGTGGAGGACGGGTACGAGTTCTTTGCCCGCCGATCTCTAGTAACGCTGTTTTCCGCACCGAACTATTGTGGTGAATTTGACAATGCCGGCGGTATGATGTCGGTAGACGCAAATCTAATGTGTTCGTTTCAGGTATGTTGCGGATATAGCGCATCGGTTCAACGGTGGTTCCATTGTCAATAACGTTTTGCATAACAATTTTGTTACAGATTCTAAAGCCCTCGGAGAAGAAGGCTAAATATCAATACAGCGGAACGAATAATCAGCGACCGCAGACACCCCAGCGCAATCAAAACCCAACCAATAAACGGAAATAATAATTTCTCTCCCTTCTCAACCGCTACCTAACGAGACGCAGCAAGAAGAAGTCATCATTAACGGCCAGTTCGTCGGCAAACACCGCCACCAATGCCACTAATGTTTCCAATATCACTGATGGTGACGATGAGATGATGCTCACCGGTACCTCCGTGCCGTACGATCCCGCAGCAGAGCATTTAGGCCAGGACCACGAACGAGTAAACACAGTAAACGGCACCACTGCAGCAACCGGTGTAGTTGCATCGGCTTCATCAGGCGCGTCGTCGTCTTCGGTGTTGCTGAAAAATGTTCCAATAAAAGCAATCGTATTTTCTGACCAATCTATGCAAAGTATTGATAACGATACGACCACGTCGCATTTACGACCCGCCACCCCCTCTTCACTCCGTCCGGATGTCTCACTTCTAGAAAGACGAGGCTCTGAAGTAGAGGAGGAAGATTGTTCCTTGCCATCGCCACCACCTCCACCGTCGATACAAACGGTACCAGTGATGCAATTGCAAGCTCTTCATTTACACCAACCGGTTCCACAGTATCCGCCAGACGCAGTACATGGCCGGGACCTGGGCGCCCATAATGGAGCGTCCTCTGCCCGTTCATGCTTTTCTCCGCCACCACCAGCAGTTGTAACGAGCGCGTTAGTGAGTACCGGTACGGGAACACATGTGATACCGGGTGGTTCGGGCTCCAATAGACAATTGCCGCCCTATCCACCGGCGGTACCACTTCCGAAACCGACCCCCATTTGGATCACACCGGTTCCACGCCCCACAGGTGCCGGAAGTAGTACGGTTGGCAGGGAGCGGCCAGCTACCGTGCCGGCAAATGCATATTCTACAGCATCCACCATCGCCGTAGCTACCGGCAGCAACAGCTCGGCAGTAGTTTCGACTGTGCCTATTCTGCGTACTTTCGGTGCCTCGGCCGGCTCACGTCAAAACTCCTTCGGCAGCTAAGCTGCGCTGCGCGGGTCGCTGTGAGCGCTATGACTGGGTCAGCTATATTTTATCGTGCGAACGTTTAATGGCTGTAAGCGTGTGATCTTAGAAGGAACAATCGGCAATGCATGATGCGCATTAACTATGCAATAGGATCAGTTAGGCAGTGAACATGGTAACGAGTGGCCACAAGAGTTCAGTGGACAAAAGGCCAACGAAGAACAACAGAAATAAAACGATGATGACTATCAAATGTGTCGCGACAAAACGGGAAGCGTGTGAGAATGTGAGAGAATTTAGAACGCATGAGCAAGGAGAGATTACAAACAAGCGCTTTGAAGTTTAGCACGAGGAACATAAGGAAACAAAATTAAATAGTTTTTATGGAATGATATTGTTAACAAATACACACACATAAACACACCGTGCACTATCAGAGAAGCAAACACAAAAGGATGCTTTTTGCATTATGAGCGTGTTTTGTGTGCGATCAAGAAAAGAAAGAAAAATAATTTAACGAATGATAATAAATCGGATACGAAAGTTATTCCGGTAGTGACATCGCATAGGATACAAGTCAAATAAGCATATATAAATAAAATGCCACAGTGGGGTTACACACAGGGCTAGGGAAAACCTGGGAACGGAAGACAGGAAGTAGGATGGAAGCGTTCTACGTATCTTACGTTAATCCAAGCGAATGCGAAATACCCACTCTTCTGGCCTTGGCACTAAGGGTTTAAAAGAAATACAAACAAACACACACCAATCAGCAAGGTACAGAAGCGAGGATTCTTCATCAAAGGATTTGTATCCAACCACAGTGGCATTACGAGTGAATGCAAAGAGTGACCCATATAAACCCATACATTAACACACTGACAGCTGAACAAGTCACCTGGGAGGGTGTCCGTTTCACGAGGTGTGAATATGTATACAAATTTCCACAGGCGCATGAACGTTGTTCTCTGTAATATTATTCATCAAACCGGAGTAGATGCGGCAGAGGTGCGTATCTGTGGTTAACAAAAGATACGGATACGGACATATATTCACAAACACACAGTAAGGAGTACATCTTCAAAGTAGTAAACATAGTGTTACAACTCATACAGTAGGATCAAAGGATTTGATCGAATCAATCATAAACTGTGTAGATGGGTTAAAATGTGTCCGTAGGCAGAAACGCGGAGAAAGGGAATAATTGATACAATAGTAGGGCAACAAGGATGATGGATAGGCAAAAGGGATGTGAGGCGCGTTTGAATGGTGACGCGGGGAAGGCAGAGATAATTATATACAAAGATGTAGATACACATACGCATATATAAATATATGTCTGTACGCATTACTCAACCGTGGCGACAGAATACAGTGACGCGGTAAATGCGCATGAAAGATTTTCCGATTATTTTCGGTTGATCGTTTTATTGCCTTCTGGAAATTAAGTAGGAAATGTAATGTATTCTCTCCCTACGGGTCGTGGTAAGGAGAGAGTGAAAGAGTATAGTGCACTGTAGAAAAAAGGAAATACAAAATCAAAGATCAAACGGGGTGGTTAGTTCAATGTGTGCATCGTGAAGGTTGGTGCATTCGCATAGACCCCCATTAGCCCATTTGCAAAAATGCGTATCAACGATGCAGGACGTCCCAGCAAGACGAGTGGACGATACAAGCATGTAATGTAAAGCACTGTAAAAACCAACAATAACAAACCTAACGCATCTATGCATCTTCATCTTTTACACGTGCGTAAATGGCGCGCAGGGCTAGCACAGGGTGATGCGTTCGGTGAATGGAAACATTTTGCTACACACACACACACACACACATACACACCGAGAAAGGAAGTCACAAATGGTTTATGCATTTACACCATGAGAAGTACACGTTAGTGTCAAGCGGTAGAGTACGGTTCAGTGTGTTTGGTTTTTGTTTTTTTTTGTATCGTTTAAAAGCTTCCCGTCCCAAAGAATATTTATAGCTCATTATGAAGATGCCTTTGCCTCGGCAAATCCACTGGCTTCTGGCAAATATTTTTGCAATTAGTCTAATGATGCGTACTATTGCTGTTGATTCGATTAAAAAAAGGTTTTCGCGCACTCGAAAAGAAGTCGAATGTACATTTTACGTTTTTTTTCTTCTTTCTGTCTTTTGTGTCTTCGCATAACGACCTTCTAGTTCATGTTTGGTTTCATATTGACTTTCTTGGCATATTACTGCGTATATCATCTTGTTGTATAGCATCGTTTATAATGGCATGTTTCGTTTATTTATTTATGAAAAAAAGGTGTTCGCAACTCAGCAATATGATGCAATTATTTCAATCTTCTTTGGATGTGTTTAGTGATCCGTATCGTGTTTTTTCTTCTGTCCAACATAAATTCAGAAAATCATTACTCTAAACGTGTTTCGTTGGCTGTGAAAGGAAGTGCATACCGGAACAAAATAATCACGATTGCTACATGAGATGCATGCTGGTGGATTTCCCAATCGTGATCGTGTTTCCACTGAACCAAAGCCGAACGCAAACTAGTGTACGCGCAGGAATATAAAAACGGAAAGGAAAACTCCATTAGTAGTCACCCGTTCGGTAGATGATGATCGCGCTCGTCTCACACACAAATCAACCATTTATACACGGCACCAGTTTGGAAGGCTTTTACAAACACTCGTTTTATACATTCAATCCAACCCCCGGGACAAGATGGACGGCAACAAATGCAGGTGAAATAATTTTACGTTGCTATAAAATGCAATTCGGAAAAAAAGCATCCGTTCTGCTGGTTTGGTGTATAAGTTGACAATTAACAGATTGTTCGGTATCTTCAGCACACAAACACACGCTTTCGTTTTAACTCGACGGAAAGGGCGAGACGTCCGCTGTCTTTTTTGTATCATCTTCTAAAGAAGCCTGATTAGCAAAGAGCAAAGCGAAAAATAATACACGCAGAGCATGCGTATAAGTTTAGGTTGCATTCAAGTAAAGAAGCGGAAGGGGTCGCGCATATGAGCTAGACAGCAGCAGCAAGAATGTAAAACAGTAAATTATTATAAATATCAAAACTCAGCATACCCGCCACCCCTCCCTCCCCTCCTTCCCCACCCGGATCGTGTCACAGCACCGCAAGTGGCCGGGACTGGTCAACGGTACCGGGCGCATATTGTGTTGGAAAGAAGAGCAATGTAATGAATAAAGGATCATAATTAATATTAAAAGTATGTTTAGGTGATACGTACCGTGGAAAGAAATTGTGATTGTTAGGAGAGTAAAATTAAGTACAAACGATATAGTGGTGTAACCAACCGTTCACTCGATCTCGATTAAAGTTTCAAGTCACGTGTAGTTAAAGCCCAACGCAGCGTGACGGTGCGGACGAATGTTTTTGACTCGCAGTGATATAATTTAAATCCTAGCGAGGGTAAATAAGCAGCCAACAGCAGCAGCATCCCCTTTATAAGCTACGTCTGTCAACCGTCGACGGCTGTTGCTGCTGCTGCTGACAATGGCATGACAAGGGACTCGAGCGAAACGAATTCCTGCTGCTCCGATTGAATTGAAATGCAAAATGAAATGCATTCAAAGAAAGTACGTCCAATGGGAAGAGGTTTTTTTTTGTTTTTTTTTGTGCTAGTATTTATTCATTTTATTGCACTTATTTGCCGGCCTTTTTGGTTGGAAATGATGGTGGTCCGATGGAAGCGATCGAGTAATTTGAATTTGTACCGAACTGTGGTGGGGATAACAGAAATCGGTTGGTCATTGCAATCGAAATAAAACCTTTTAATGGACCTTTCAGTCAATGAAATATTCGGGTAAAACAAATGTGAACAGTAGGAAAAAGGATACTTAAGGGGCGATATACAGTGTGAAGCTTTTTAAATTAACAAATCAATATCTTCTTTTTAGAGGTCTTAGCCCGTCATTTCTGGTTTCCTTCACTTATAGTAAATAACTCGCAATAGTTACAGTTACACCATCGGGCATTGAATGTTTTCTTAAAACACATTTTTTTAATTTGGTAACCAGTAAATCTAAAATTGCATAACTAGGTATACGGCAGGGCCGTGCTTTAGTGAGTGAAAAAAATTGCATAACTGTAGAGTAATTTCTTCTGTAAGTTGTTATAATGTTATAATTTTTATTATGTTTTATACATTTACAGCGGAACAGCGTCGTTGATGAGAGGCAAGTGAATACAGAAGGAAAAGCTTGAATGAATATCTATTAAGGTGAGGTTTTTTTTTCTATTTTAGTTTGACTTCGATTGATGTATGGCAATTTTCATGTGCGTTTCTTACTTTGCGTTTCATATTTTGCACGTCTTACATTCCTCTTCTTAAATAATTATGAATGGATCAATTTAAAGATGTGTAAGTTTGTATATTTTCATTATTATTCTAAAAGTCAAACGGGCCTAAACACTACGTAACATAACTTTAAAATCACAGGTTTTTTGAGAATATTTCCAATATTCCATGAGTTAGGTAAATATCATGTGCTTCGTATTTGTAGAGAATAGAAAAATGAGAATACCGAGAATATAAGAATTTAAAAATTCAAAATATATGCAATTATCCTTGGACACCCTAAAAATTGTATGTCTAGACATCATTGTTCACTAAACATTGAAAAAAATAACATTAGTATACATTAGTATTTTAAGAAAATTCTACCTTTAATATAGACTGAATTTCCAAATGGTTATTTCTGTCAAAAATAGTGATTTTTCGTAAGCCCTTGTTGCATGGAAGAATTTTCAATCTGGTGAAAAAATATGTAAAAGTGAGCGAAATGTAAAATCGTGAAAAAATTGCTATCCTATTTGCAAAATATCAGTTTTACCTATCACTTCGACTTGCTAAAAAAATATGGTCTTCTTAGTTTAGTTAGTTATTCATTATTGTAATGTACTTTTGTGTCTTCTTTCTTAATATTTTTCCAACAATTCTACTTGCCTTCCTTCTGAATGCCTAATCTTCCCCATGTTTAAACTCCCAGTTCAATATTGCCGCAATTGTTTTCCTTTTAAAACATCTCGAAAATGACCCTTGTCTACTGAGCTCCTGAGTGTCTATTGCTTCCTTTCAACCTTTATCCTTCGAACCATGTTTTGGACCGAGGTAAAGCTTCAATCGGTGATGGTGTGTGATTATTTCGGCCATTATTTCGTTAAAGCAGATTTCCATTCTATTCTTTCACCTGTGTTTTGTGTTTGTCACCAACGGAGTTTTTTTTCCTTCAATCAGCACTTACACCGTTGAGTGAGCAGGGTTAGGAGGGTTGTCTGTTTTTTGTCTTGCGTAAATAATGGATCGAATTTTTACAATTCCTTCAACCCTTGCAAACCATTTGCACTGAATGATAAATTATTTCCTTAGTTTATCCTTTCGCTATCCTTCTTTACCCACAAGGACTGTTCCCAGCTAAACGCGTTTCCGGTAAAGTTTTGCTGTGATAACAAAATTCCACAACTTTAAAGTCGCGCTCGGAAAAAAAACCGATCCATCAGCAAACCAGTTAACGCTTTCGTTTCGAATAAATGATTGTCCTTTCGCTACGGACATGTACGCACCGTGTCGGCGTGGCACATACAGACAAACCCGAACCGAAATTGGGATACGAAAACTTTTGTTTCTAATCCCAACCACTCACCACGGTCGGAAACTTAGGGCTGGAAGAAAAAGACGTAGCGAAGTGGGCTTGTTTTATTTACGCAAGGGTACTCCAATTCATCATCACTCTGTCAGCATCAGAAGCCCGGGCTCGTGTATGTTGGCAAAGTGGTTCGGCGGGGACGCCCGGAAAGCGGAACAACAGGAACAACAAGGGTTCCCCAGGTTCCGGTTTGTCTTGACACGGTTGCGCTTTGTGTCCCGGTAAGAAGAAGGGAAGGCTAACATGCTCCACCCTTTTATACCATGTGTGTGTGTGTGTGTATGTGTGTTTGTGAGTGTGCACAGTGCACTTTTCGCAAGTGGCCACTTCTCGCTGTAGATTGCCGGAAGTGAGGTGACAGGACGAAGGCACAGATTTATGGTTTTTCCACCGGTGCCAAGTAACATGGCGCTGTGCGGTACCAACCGTTCGATGGTGCCTGATAAATGTGAAGCATCCATTAGGTTTAGTTGCATTGGTGAAAGTTTGTGTCAAGCTTTTTTTCTTCCCCTGAACTCAACTGCACCGGTGTGCACGCGGCGTGTGTTAGATGGAAGTAGTGTGCGCGGTAAAGTGGCAGGAATAGTAGTTTGTTTGTTTCTTTTTTGGGTAGGCTCATTCATGCTCATTTCACCAGTGCAGTTGTATTGTTTCATACCACACGTAACAGAACCTGAAAGATGCATTAGCGTGGAAGCAGCGTATTCGAAATGTGTGTTTTGTTTTTCTTCTTAAATTCCCAAACAACTTGTGTGCTGCATATGTTGTTGCAGTATGTTTATAGAGCCTTTGGACCTTAGGGTGTCAATCCCGTCTTTGTGTGGTGCTTGCACGCCAGTTTCAGCAGTACAATAGTATCATATGGCAGAGGTCGGCAAACTATTTGGAGCAAAGAGGCAAATATCCATAAAAAAGCACACAAATTGGAATATGAACATGGGAAAATAAATTGGAATATTAACTGGTTTGTGAAGGAAGAAATTATCTTTAATTTTATTTTTAATGAACTTTAATACCTTCTTCTGCAAATGATAAATATATTCTACAGTACATAACATAACAACAGGATTTTAGTTTTTTTTAAATGAATGACCGTTGAAAACGTTGAAACGTTAAAGAAAAGTTTTGAAAAGATATGAAGAATAAAAAAAACACCTTCTCCTATGTACCATTGCACTTTTCATAATCGGATATGCGTATTTTTGTGGAAAAACCTTTTCCTTTTCAATATTTCCCATCATCTCTCATCATGTTTGATTTTTTGTATAATTTAACGGCGCATTTAAACTGATTTACATCGTATGTAGGTAAAATTACTCTGCACTTTTATTTGAATTTTTCTCATCATGGTGAGAGTACTTTATCAGGGAAGTAGATACATAGCTTGAGAGGTTATTTTTTAAACATTGTTATTGAAAAATGGACCAAAATGTACATGTGTAATAATTTTTAAATTCAAATATATTTAATAAACCCTGACATGCACTTATTGGGATCTTCAAGCCTAGAGATGTAAACAAAAACTATTTAAAATCCAGATTTACATAACTCGAAAGCCGCTTAAACTGCTTTGTAATTTTTATTAAATTTCAAAATGATTATTTGTACTAAAAACTATATTTTTTGTAAGCTAAAATACTAATTTTATAAGACAAAATATGTAATAGTGTGCGTAAAAGTATGAAAAAAATATGAAAATTCGTATTTTTGAATGCTCTATATTTTCACAGAATATCATTTTTACCTATCTCCTCAACTTTCCAGTTGTTCAAAAAGAAAAAAAAAGGTCTCATATTTATATAACGAACTGTACACCATTATATTGAATATTTTATTGTTTATTCTTATTTTGTTGCTTGTCTTATTTATTATTTTATTCATTTTTAAACCTGTATTTCTTCACATGTTTGTAACATGTTTTTAAACCAACGCTTTTAAAAACTTTCAAATCCTGGGATATGTCGTTTGCTAGTTACTACCAACAAGTAATTGTTTTAAACTCGCAAATTCCTAAGCTAAATGAGGAAATCGAAACGAAAAGGATTTATAATGATCCTAAACCCTGAGTGCGCTCAAAGAAAATTGTAACAACGTGTTGACTTTATTCAACTATTCTCATGAACCAGCGCTACAGCTCAAATGCAGCTACAATTTGTGTCGAAATTGTGGTTAGGTTAGCTTTCGAATGAATCATTTTCGTCCAGTAGAGTCACATTCAATGCGACAAAGACCACTGGTCTGAGGTAAACATCCGCCGGTGCCGTACAGTGCGAGAATGTAAGATAACCGGAGTGTACAGTTTTCGTTTTGCTTATTGCATTCCAGATCCAGTTTGAACAAAAGACTTGTTACGAATTGGAACAACTTCAAACGTACCCCGTTTCCCGGCTGAGGATCAACGGTATGAATAACAAATGTCTCGCTGCAAACGGGCATCTGCGGGCCTCCCCTGACAATAGGAAACGGATGTTTCCCTGGAGGTGTGGGAATCGTTGAAATGTAGCTCTTCTGTTTTTTTTAATGCACTTTCCCCAGTATAGGGTATGGGATAGAAAATGCATCAAATAGATAAGAAAAAAATCCTCATTGTTTTACGTTTCGTTCTATATTGGCTGTTGATTGTGAAATGGAGTCCAACGAAGGAAGAGTAGTACACTAAGAGATGGTCTATTTTCTTGGGGAATTGACTCTTACTCTTCCTGTTTGTAAACTGAAACATTGCAGCTAGATATATCAATATTATTACAATTTCCGTACTGTCTGTCGCTATCGAAAACGAATTTATACGAATAATGGTCTACAAATAGATGTAACTATAAAAATATTACTCCTTTGTGCCGTCTTTTGAATACTAGGCAACATCCAAACTATTCCATTAACCTCCAATCTACCATCACGCTCACTTATCCGATGGCCGATGCGATGAAATTCTATACATAATACTGTGATCCACCTAATCGCGCACTCCGGCCCACAGATGTTAATCCATTTCCGAATATTAAACCCAACATAACTGGCATTATCCGTTCCAGTATCAGCAGGTCAACAGCACAGATGAAGCACCATCGCTTCCGACTGGGAAAGTGCGTTCCAACATGAAACCATCAATTGCTATTCCAAAACTGTAAGTATCCCCGTTTAATTAGTTCAACTCGATCCACCCCTTCGGGCAGTCGATATTCTGCTCCGGCTAATTGTGTAATTGAGAAAGGCCTCGAATTTGTTTGCAATGGTTATGCCTCACAATGGAAATGCCTTTAAAATGGAGCTTTGGAAGCATGTGCTAGGGATTAGTAGCATGTTCGAAGTGCTACTGTGTTCCTCTAAAGAGCGGGATAAGATTTTAACGATTTAGAATTATAAACTATTCAATATTCACGTAGAGTGTGTGCTGACCAAATAAATTCTTCTTTAGATGTTTTATCACCTGAATTGATTAATTGCTTATACTCTTTCATTTATATGGTACCAAAACCTAACTCCTTCCTGCAGCACCAATCTTATCCCTGCGAGTTGTTTTAATTCGTCCACAAATTAATGAGTCGCTCATTATTCCTCATAATGCAATGCACACACACAGCTTCCTTGAACCATATCCGACAATATTATAACTCACGTATAATTTGCATTGCGTTATGAATAATCAACACTACTTCTCTTCGGCTCACCACCACAACCACCGTCATCATTCTAAGACTCATTGTCTGCTACCGTAAAGGAAAAGCTTCTTCTCCCGAGTCATAACATCTGCTTGCCATACAACGCGATAGTGCAGCTGCTGCT
>KB663610.1:23594459-23607777 GCA_000349025.1 Anopheles minimus
AAACTCGTTATGATTCTTGACGGGTTTGATGAGGTTGCACCATATAACAAGGCTTAACAATTTTAGAAATAACAAGAATCAGCTACACGTGTAGATTCTAGACGGGTTTGATGAAATTGCATCACCAAGATATGGTAAACAGATATACTGCAACCATATTCTGGAATACCCAAAGATTTTGAGGATGCTTTGAATTAATTCTCTGCGATGATGATCAGCAGCAGAGTGAGGAATCATGTGTTATAGTCGAACAAGAAACTAAAAGAAGTCTAGAAAATGGGGTACCATTGCGAATAGTTTTTTTCACAATGGTTTTATCTACAGATTTTGAGCGATTGTTGGAGCGTTATACAATTGACAGGGTTGTCGATTATACCGGAAAAAATTGAACCAGACGAAACTCGTTCTAATTTTTGACGGGTTTGATGAAATTGCGCCATATACAAAGGCTCAGCACTTTTGGAAATAACAAGTATCTGCAATACGTGTAGATACTAGACGGGTTTGATGAAATTGCATTACCAAGGTTTGGCAAACAGATATTCTGTAACCATATTCTGGAATACTCAAAGATTTTGAGGATGCTTTGAACGATATAATAACCGTACCAATGTTATTGTATGTATTAATCCTCTGCGATGAAGATCAGCAGCAGAGTGAAAAATCACATGACATAGTCGAACAAGAAGCTAAAAGGAATCTAGAAAAAGTGATTCCTTTCCCAATAGTTTTTTTACATTGGATTTATCGACTGACTTTGAACGGTTGACAGAGCGTTATACAATTGACAGGGTTGTCGATTCCGAAAGAAATTGAACCAAACAAAACTCGTTATGATTCTTGACGGGTTTGATGAAATTGCGCCATATACAAATGCTTAGCACTTTTGGAAATAATGCACTTGAACCCTTTCCCCGTGAAGCTCCCTCTCTACCTGTGGACATTCTCAGACCAAAGAACGTCTCGAAGAATTTCAGCGTAGAGAAGAATGACCCTCTTCGCAGTAATACTGATTAGACAGAGAATTGAATTCTACTTGGACTTCACTAGGTACACCTGTCTGATTGGGCAGCCGTATCAGAAGATCATTACTGCAGACCGAGTCCTACAGAAGTACAACTCTCTGGGGATGTATAAGTACTATGCTATTATGTCTGCTCTGGCGCAGGCTCCTGCAAGTTACATCTTCCTGCTTGGTAACTGAAGCTGTGTAAAACCTGAAGCCCTTTTTAGTCTACCTGCAAATGTGAATGGAGATATTCGACTATTGTACGTCTCCCTCGACGAGAACCACTTCCACGTCATCCACGATTGTGCCTACCCAAATTCCTCGTGCAAATGTTTTACAGAGCGGGTCACAACATCTCCCGCTTTTTAGTTAAGCCGATGTTCGTTAGGCCAACGCAGAGGTCTTCTAAGTCTAAGACAGTGGCGGATTTAACGGTAAGTGGACTAAGCGGCCGCGGCGGGCCCCGAACTTGCATGGGGTTTTATGTATTCATCTAGCATCGTTTCATGTGTTGTTGAAGATGAAGTAAATTATTTTCACCAAATTATGATGAAGTAAATCAACCAATTTCAGCTTGGTTGTTTGGTTTCTATATAACGTCAAAAATATATTGACTCCACCACGCTTCTCTACGTTGTGCGGTTGTGACGTGCCACTACCGTCACTACCTTTTGTATCACCAGTGAATACTGACCATCAAACACGCGCGAGAGTAATCGTGGTATACTGTTTAAAGTTTGGTAGTTAAATATATAAAGCTATGAACGCAAAGCGTAGTCGACGAAACACATGATGAATTAAATTATCTCACGATTTCTTCGTATGTCGAAGCGTATGCAATATGAGCTAGTCGATCTGACAGTGGCGATGTCGCCAGCCAGCTATAGAGTTGATTGAACATCTTTCTATGGACGATATAATAACCGTACCTCGGTTGTTTTACACTGGGTTAATCATCGTAGTATCTCAGCTATAGAGCTGCTTATACAAATTATGCTTATAGAGCCTGCTATTCATCCAACGTCTTTGAGGAGGGAGAATGTTGGAGAATTGCAATATATGGAGCACTAGTGGGTTTACAACCCCGGTAGTTTGTCAGAGGTTCCCGGTGTAATTGGAAACCTTGGACATTTTGTTGAATTAATCCTCTGTGATGAAGAGTGGCAAGTGCAAGGAATCATGTACTGTATCAATATTTTCATAATAAAAATAGCTCTTCGGAGAAAAACGATCCTCTCTTCAAGGTCGCAACTGCTCCTTGTGTTAGAAGTACCAGATCAGAGAACAATTTAGGTTCAATTTATAAATTTTCGAGTGTACACGATCTGGCGCTATCATTTCAGCTAAGTGGTGCAATTTTGAGTCACAGGCTTTGACTTATCGGTTAATGCTGGCCTCGCTAATCTATTACAAAACCTGAACCTCGACTCAATTGCACCTAAGTTAAAAATCTCAGTACTAGTAAATGGATTTTAGAAGCAATGCAAATTTAAGTACATTGATTTAGTATTAACCAATCGGTAAAGGGCGCAATAAGTCGCTCGTGGTTTTTGCTCACGCGATAGCAACAAGAAACACGCTGTGTCTTTTGCCGAACATCCGAACGAGATACAGTTTAGAGTGAGCAACAAGCAACTCGACCAAAGAAACGCCTCTGAGGGAAGCAATGAAATATTTTAAGCCGATACGGCCAGAGGCGTGTATGTGGCTGATCTTCGTGATGACCTCCCCCTCTCCCTCCCACCCCTTCATCTTCCCTCTGTCATAACTTTGATATCAGTTTGTTTTTGTGTTTGTTCAAACAATTAGTGTGAAGATTATTTATGGGCGTGATCTGTCTGTGTGACCACGATTTACAACATCGGATTGTTTCTGCTTCTTCTTCTAATGGCTGTCATAGCTTCTTTTTTTTTTCAAACGAACATTTCTGCAACATGTCGTAATTTTGTTTGAATTAACTTCCACAAAAGATAATTTTTCTGATCATGCAGGGCTGAATAATCGGCTACCGGTAAATCAAATGTATGCAAGTCAGACACGGTAGGCCTAGATCACTTCAAGTATGAAGTGCTATACAAAAGATAGTAGAACGTTCGAAGTATCGAATCTATTGCGTAACCCTGTACCTGCAGCCGTTCTGTTAGAAGGTCACAGAATAACTTCTGTTCCGTTTGTGCCTTGTTTAACCTTTCTGCTTTCTGCGAGTTGACTATAGTATGTTAATTGCCTAATTCATGACTGTCCCCAGTCGGGGACACTAATGCAATCGCCCACCGAAATTCTTCCAAACCTGTGCGTTGTGTCAGCTTCTGCCTCCCGGTTCCTATTACACGTTGAATGGTTAGTAATGATGAGCTGCTTTTAAATCACGTTTTCTTTGTCACGATCACATTTCTGCCTGATGTTTGCCTCTGCTATCTTCCTCATCTCTGCTGCACTCTTCTTCTGGATCAGCAAACAGGGTCTTGCTGGCACACCATCGTGAAGTATTTTTCCTTGCTGGGTAGATTGTTATGCTTTCTCACACATGCCAGATTCGATGGTAGGTAAGGCAGAGCGAGAACGGATGACGATGTTTCCAATAGGGTTGTTTGTCTCTTCTTTGCCGACTGATAAGCAACGGCAGCTCACTGCTATCAGTTCAAAAACGTATGGAGCACTTTTCTCGCGTTGTCGTTATCATTCCGTCGAACTGGTTGTTCCTATTTTCTTTATACAATAATGCATTTGAACCCCCGGAACAGGTAGATAACATTGCACCCTTTTTTTTTTAGCTTCGGCCACGTGTATATTCGATGACGTGTTGTACGACGTGTACATTCGCCGTTCGTCGCAAGCAAGATCATTTCACACCTCCAATCGTGATTTCTCATCGGCTACTCTTTTGGTTCAGCCACGTCAAACATTCAACGCTCATGTGACTTGCAAGAACGTTTTCACGAGCAAAACCGGCCGGCAAAACCAACATGGGTTTGACAGCACTGCTGAAGTGCTCTGTTTTTAATCCGGACCCTTCATTAGCTGGGCTCTACCGTTCCGTTTTCTTGTAGGGAATTATTTGTGCTCCGGTTGATTGCATCATCTGTTTCATCATCTTTCATCACTTTCCTTATACAGCACACGTTCATCTCTAATTTTAATTTCACTCACACACAAGCAAACACCCTATGATAAGCACGTATACACGCGTCGCATTCTTCCGCTTCTTACCGATGGAACATCGCACGCTTCCGCTGCGTGTGGGCGCATGTTGAGAAATTCCGCTAGATTGGGCCGGGTATGCTCCCCTCAAAGTTTGCCGAACACGTTGTTTTTGGGTTTCATCATCTTTTCCACATGTGATGTCATGTTTTGTAATGAGTCAGCATTTCAACACTACCCACTTTATGTATCTTCTTGTCAGCTTTCTCCATATGCATGCTTGTACAATTGAAGCCATAGGCCGTGGTTGTCGTTCCTTGCAAAATAAATGAAAGAAAGAAAATATTAACGTTGCATAATAACAGGTATAATCAATATGTTGCATGCCTTCAATAAAAGAGGATTAGTTTAAAGTTCAACACTTACCGTGGATAACTCATCTTGTCCACGACCTTTCCACTGGCGTACCTGTCTCGCCTACCACACGGCTTCAACTGAACGAATTCGGTCTCTGCTCTACGTATAAGAAGATTTTGTGCGAGTTAAGCGATGACACGCACACACTCTCATTCGTGTCGCCACGCATCTCGCACGCATTCATGCGAACCATTCCACTCATCCATCCAGAATACAATCCAATGCTACTTTAGAATGCTTTATTCTCGCTTAATTCGGGCGAAACAATCTCGACCGGCATATTATTTAGTACATTAGTACAGCTACAATACACGTGTACATGTTTTTTGTTTTTTTTTTCTTACCCTTTCGATGTTCAACAGGTGAGCACACATTTGTACGGGTGTTTTTTAAGACAAATTATGTAAATTTTCTTTCAGCTGTGCTACTTTGACCGGTTTGTTGTGTGTGTTTGGATGCCTTCCATACAAACCTGTGGGATGTAAAGATTGATTGCTTCAAACCGAAATATAATTCAGATGATGATCATTCGGTTGTTTTAGTGAGTTTAGATGGTAAATGCGCTGTATTTTGTATTTCTTCAGATCTCATCTCGCTTCGATAAAATAATTAATGCCTTTACCCACACATATAGCGTAAGCAACGAGGGTAACATGAGTCTCTGGACGGCCGTCTCGTTGGCATGGCACGTGTACATGAAGGCCGATCATCTATACCAGTGATGTCAAACCCCTTTTCGTTATCGGGCCAGTTTGCATTCAGAACCGGATTTAAAATGGTCGCACCCGATTTTATGGTCAAATGGTCTGAGTCATACAACGAAAGAGGTTCCTGTTATATGCTTTTATTGTTTACCATGTCTGGTCGTAACATTACCATCATAATATTAATAGCGCAAAGCTACGAACTATGTATCCTTTGCATCCTGCTTCCACTTATTGTGAAGATCAAATCGTTTTCTTACCTAGAACCAATCTTTCTGTGCCGGCATCCGAGCTAACCTGCGACGAAACTTGTCTTGAGGAATCAATTACCTCGCAGATCAATTCCGTCAACCATCCTACCAGGGTAGTATAGTGTATTATTCGAAGATTTAATGAACAAAAATTAATTAATAATAATCATACTGTGCCTGAGCCTGAGTTAGTAGATCCATCTGCACAACGTATGTAAATATATTCAACAGACACTTCATGTACTTATGATGGAGGACGATCTCCTTGTAACTAATTTGATCTTGGAAGAAACTAAAGGACATTGAGTGTGAGGACTTCATCTAGTGTTTAAAATCAACAAACGTGAAACATAGTCAATGGTTAACACTTACATTCAAATTGTGTGTTGGAAATTTAGATTTTCGAGAATGTCGTACAAAACTCCTACACTTTATGGCAGATCCAACGACAGAAGAGGATTAGGCAGCTGGATGGAACCGCTTTGCCGGTTGGTAGGCACCAAAGAAGGTGGGTGATCCAAGAATGTTACACAATTTCCACCAAATATCATCTTTACATAACCCTCATTTAGCGACACATACGATCGTTAGTGCCGCCACGGAGATGGTAGGCCAGCTCATCTCCGCAGTGACCGTGGTCCCGGTATCAGCTCAGTATGTCTTAATAAAAAGGGAAGGTGCTACAACAACGTTAATATGGAGACTTCCAGCTCCTTTGCCAATATTAACAGTAGCAATGGATCGAACTTTTTCCGACGTCCGACCTGGGAGTTTTAGGTGCACCTCCCGGGGGAAAGGACTCGCAAATTTTCGTATCCAATCGAAGGGAGTTGAAGTTTACTCTCACGTTCTTGGAAGTAACGAAGGCTGCACAGTACACCAACCAGTAGTTGACCGCTTACAGTTTTCGGGTGGACTGGTGTGCTGTGTGACAAGTATGAAGATCGAAACCTACACCCCCTTTGAACGCGATCGGTGGAATTCTCCTCGCAGGAGTAGGGAAACTCCGTAGGAGTGAGCATGGTACGTAGGCTTTCGTAGCATGAGGCTACCGTAGCGGAACGCTATGTGGGCAATCTGGTCCCTGCGGTAATAGACTCGTGTGGTGGTTCAGAGAAGGGCGACTTTGAGAATGGCAAGACTTGCCACCTTGTCATCTCTAGTCTTATAGTTCAGATCGGTGATCACCTTCGCACGAGGACAGCTGACTAATACCTTCAGTTGGTTGTGTCGTAAGGCTTCGACGCCTGTAATCTAACCAATTACATTGTGCGATGCCGTGGGGGACCGTACGCATCTTTGACCTTGATCTTCTATGAAGTCTTAAACAATAAATAAATGTCCTAACGGGCCATCCGGCATAGGTTCTGAGGCCTGAGGGGTTGTTAGTCCGTAGGCGTGCTTGCATTAATCGGGCAGTTCCTTGAGCGTGGTGACGTTGGTTCTTTATGAATATTCTCCCCTCCGACAAATAAAAAGAAAGAAAGATCGTTAGTGCCCTCTCCAACCATGCTCAGTATTCTCCAACCGTTCAGCCGTTTCAGATTCAAAGAAATCATAACTGCATACAAAATTGTTTCCACTTATTATCAAGTTAAATCCGATTCGTTCCTGTGTAAAACTGTTGAAAAATTTAATTTTTTAATCAAAGACAAAATGTACGTAGCAACTCACATCTCTTAATTTTATTCTTGTGTTTGTTTGGTTTTTGTGGTTGTGTTTGGGACGGTCCTCTTTTTTCCCATTGAGGGCCCGAAGACGAAGCTTATTTCATTACTTCGCCGTACCACACATTTTTCGATGACTTTCGTTAAGTTTGATCAAATGGAATGAGCGAAAAGTCAATGATGTTGCAAAGTTCGTGGCAATGATGAGACGACACCTGGTGCACCGGCAAGTGGTTCATGAAAGAAAAAGAAAATTACTCGGCTCGTCCCTATTAAACACTGAAGCCGTCAATTTATATGCAAATGGAAAAAGCAATTTTATTGTGACCTAGAGCCGCTACCGTAAAGTGGATGTCGACATGTACAATACATTCCCTAAATAGTGTTTCGATACTTGCTGTTGATCTTTCTTTTTTATTTACGGGGAATCGAGAAAGAATTCTATGGTTTAAACATTTTTGGCATGGTAAACAAAAAGCTGTTCGTGGTGAATAAAACATGTTGATCAAAAGTACGGTGTGTACTAAACCAACGAAAAATTGATACATTATTTCTTCAAGTTTTATCCTGTTTAAAAAGAGAATAACAAAGATGTAGGGCGTTTTATAATACTTTTATCAGGCAGTATCAAACTGAAATGTATTACATAAAAAACTCGGATAAAGTTTGAGGTTAAGGTTAGTCTTCAACAGGCTGGTTCACCATACTTTTTCATCCATTTTTCTTATCTTTCCCGCAAATAAAAATTTGTGTTATATTCCTACTGTGGTAAAACGTGTTGTTCTGATGGGTAAAACTATATTTACTAAGAAAATTACTCCAAAACAATTTATTCCTTTTTTAATGTTATCAATTTAGTTTTATATATATATTTTTCATAAACAATATAAGAGACTCGATCGTGGTTGCAAAGTGAACATATGGTACCTGTATATTTTTTAAACTCTAGAACAATTAACGAGAGTTTGCGCATACAACGGTTCATAGAAGAATGTTCTGTGCAAATGTTCACTGCTCAATAGCCTATTGCTATTATCCTACATCTTGAAAAGGGCTTTGCAAAGTACCAGATTAAAGCGTTTAATCCGATGTCATTAAATTGCGCCATTATTGACACCTCGCACTAAGAGCAGCTTTTGCTGCATGACAGTCAACAATGTGTGGTAGGCCTTTCGCAAAGCTTTGCCCTTCGAGTGCCGGTAGCATTAGGTCAATATCTATACCAGGAGAAGACTTCTCATTTTTTGTACATTATCTTTCTTTCAAAAGAAGCTTCATCACGCTCGTAAATGAAGCGAAACAAGCACTCGGAGAATGGTTTTTGGAAAGGGATCAAATTAACATTTTACGCAGAGAAATTTCCTTGAATTGTTGGTGAAATTTTTTTGAATGAAATTGGTATATTTACTAAAGTTTTTATTACCATTCTACGTAAAAACTATCCTGTTAAACAAATGGTACACTCGGGTACAATATGCACGGGGCATTCCAGCGTAAAATGTTTTTTTTTTAATTAAAAATTTAAATTTTAAAAGCCGCTTGGTAAATCATACAATGTTTGCATCTAAACATAAAAATATAACGATTGATCTCTAAGCTACAAACGAACGCTGCCTAAAGTCGACCAGCCAGTTGAACGATTGCTCGGGGCAATAAAAATTCATGGACCATTTAAAGCTGTCAAAGGATCAAAACTTTTTGATTTATCGCTTTGTGAGCATTGTTCACAGTCGCTTGTCCCTAGGAATAAATTTACTGTCCTTCACTCGGTGGGTTTCCCAGTAGCAACTGAATCAGTGGAATGTTGCACCGCTACGAGCGCATTAACAAGGTTTTGTGTAGCGAGGCCGAGACATTGGTCAACAGCACAGTATGTGGAGCATGTTTCCGCAACTTTTGTCATCTAATTTATTGTGCCACCATTTTGCTAAGCCTCCGAACAGGCCACACATTGAGTAATATGACTTACGTGCCATCGGGTTGTAGTTTTGTACGACCTTTTTGGAGTTGTAGTAGAGTTCGGTGAAGAAAAAAATACTTAAAAATTTTCCACACTAATAAAATTATTTAAAATGTTTACCAATTTACTTACATAATTGTATTTTTGTTTTGCTTGATTAAATGATATCACACTACCAGGTTCGCTATGATACTACACAACTTTTAACATATCAAAAGCTCAAGATCTACATGTTCCAGTGCTGGTGAACACTTATCTAATGCTAGTGTTGTGTGCTGGATGTTTGCCGCCTTACTTTATCTTCATTGAAATGTATGTGTCCCGTGCGCCACTTGGCAATCCCACCACTGAACCTCTTCCACACCTCGAAACAGTTAGGGCACTCAAGTTGCAGACAATACAAAACACCTTTCGCTTAGCGCACTTGCTTTAGTGAATCAAACGGATGACAAAATGAAAGATGATTGTGATCGATGTACACTCTAATGATCTATTTTTCTTCGTCCGGGTGCTCAGGAAGCGGCACCAACGTCAAACCTCAAGAGCGCACCAGACAAACACCATCGGGAATCGATCAAAACCGGTTCCGACGAAATGTGGATTAAATCAACACCGTCCTCTTTCACACCATCCACTGAGGTGGTGAGTAGTGCTGGAGCCTGTAGCACGATGCACGAATGAGTACTAAAAAATAAAAGGTTCCGTCTTGTGTTTCTTTCGTCGTCTTGCCATCGCTGCAACTAACGAGAATTTTGTCCCCGGTACCACACACAGAGACGTAGCAGTAAAGCTTCAGCGTTGCTTCCGCTGATTGTTGCTGTTGTATTTTTTTGTTTCGCTGCGGCTAGCACAGTTTTCGTTGCGGTACTGTATCATCTTTCATTTTCTGATGAAGCGAGGCAATAAAAGGAACCTGCTCGATCGATCACAAACACTCGAGATTTTCACTCCACTCCCTCTAGAGGTTTTGTGTGCGGCGCAGAGCAGCAACGCTGCTGTTCTATGGATTGTCATGCGAATAGATACACTATTTGTTCGATTTGTTCCGGATTTTTGTTGTGTTGGTACTTTCGCTAGTACAATTTTGTTGAGCAACACAACTATTGGAATTTTTAGATTTTTAATATTTGTATTTTGCTGTTTCTTTGATTGCTTCTTAGCTTAACGAACTGTTCGGTCATGTGGACCCATAAAATGGCTTATTGATACTATGTAGTTGGATAATAAGTGCTCAACTGCGGTCCGGATGGGATTCGATTCCCGATCCTGCCGTGTGAATACCGACGCCTCTATCACAAACAGATTGTGTTAAAGTAAATAATGTACATATTTTGTTTAACATTTATTTAAAAGGATTTAGTATATCGTGCCCATTATTGGTGGTTTTCGTATACAAACTTAAAGTATTTTTGGTTTAGATATGTATAATATAAGAATATAACATATTTACCACTTGCCCTAAATTCCAACATAAAAGCTTTCTTCTATTCCAGTCCTTCATATAATATAAAATCTCTTCAAATAATTGCAGTGGCATTGTAATGAATGAGTCCATTTTCGATTGGTGCTGCAGCAGTAGCGCAATGTATTTATCTCTACGATTCCTTCGCGTGCGTAATCAAAAATTAATATCTTAATAACTAAATCCCAATTCCATTAAATGGCATATTTACTCGCGCGATCCACCGATACCATTCAACGCGAAGAGGACAAAGCGTAAAATGTTAATTTCATCTCTTCGTTTCGGCTTGCTCGTTACGCTTCATTTACAAGCGTGATGAAGCTCCTTTCGGCGGCGGAGGATAATGCAAATCGGTAGGAAAAAGTGACAAGGCTTCATCACGTGTAGGAATCCACAGTGGTAGGAAGTGGGCAACGCTTTAACGGAAGGCAGTCGGAAAGCCTAAAGCCCAGCTCACCATTGTTGACTGTCATGCAGCAGAAGCGTCTGTCAGTGCGAGGTGTCAATAATGGCGCAATTTAATGACAAAGGATTAAGTGCTCTAATCCGGTGCTTTGCGATGTGCTTTGGCAGCAATGGCACTGAAGATGTTGTACAATCCTCTGCGTTCTTCGGGATCGTGCTTGTTGTGAGGAAGTGTGCTCTCATTAATGAATTGAAGCCCCAACCCTTTTCTCACGGCGATCAAATGGAACCCCTTTCGTTGCGAATGCATTGTGGCGATTGTGTGGCGGATTCGTTGTAATACCTAGCCCAATGTAGCTCATAATAGCGATACAATAAAAAAGACTCATTGAATAAGCTATAGAAATGGCGATATAATGTGAGGCACTCGTATCAAGTGCGTAGATAGTGGATTATGAAATTACTCAGATGTTCAGATTTGCAGTACAAATCACAAATGGGTTAGCATCCTCTTCCATAGTACCATACTAATCGTTTTGTCTTACGCACTTAATAAAGTTCTGGATTTGTAGTTGAACTGCATAGGTAGAAGCTACTATATCTATATCTGAAATTTAGTAAACTAATATGGTATATCTTTTGTATTGGATAATTACACAATCTTTGTTACCTAATCAAATAATATCAATTTTAATATTGATTAATATTGAGTTAATTTTTAATAAAATAAATTACCTTCAAAACAGAGAGCCAAAGGATTTTGAGGTTATCCTGGTATCCATCTAGAAGTAAAAGATTCAGATGTCTTACTCGTTAGAAATCTTGTAATATGCCAATAGCTATAGGCTCATGTTTTGTCTGTTTTGATATGGGAGTCATTCCAAGACGTCGTTGGTGACTAGCAACTAACGACTCATATCTTCATTAACATCTGCTACGATAGATGTAGCGGGTGACACTTATGAGAGGTTCTGCAAAAAGTCCTAATGATTACGTTAGTTGTAAATGTTATAGTAATGTTTGGAAAAGTGCATCTTTATAAATTTCAAATATCTCTAAGTCGTAATCAATATTTTGGATTGTTTCATAGAAGCATGTAAATAAAGGTCGATAATTTGTAAATGTTGAAAAGATTACGGATGCGTACATTGAACGCTTCGACATCAGCTTTAAACCCCGTGACGGGCAAAACGACGAGCGGGAAGTATTGGTTGTAGGTCACAATAAAATTGCTTTTTTCATTTGCATATAAATTGACGGCTTCAGTGTTTAATAGGGTCGAGCCGAGTAATTTTTCCTTTTCCTTTGTGCATCACTTTGCCGGTACACCAGGTGTCGTCTCATCATTGCCACGAACTTTGCAATACCATTGACTTTTCGCTCATTGACGTATCCTTCTCAAACTTATCTGAGGGAGGATTTACGAAAGTCACCCGAGAGTTCGTGGTAGATCGGGTCATTTGCGTGCGTAAATTAACGCAATTTCGTCATGGGACAAACACAGCTACTAACATTTCTTGATGGTAGAAACGTTTGCGAATAAGATGAGTAAGATCATTGGGATGTTGTTTTCGTAACGTAGCATCGATTTTATTTTTTCACTTTGGCAAAGTCAAGCACGTCATAGTGATTCGCGGGAAGCTCTCGTAATGGACACAATATGAAAATTTACAAATTTTAAACATTGAACAACCATAAAACAGCCAAATATCATCCCCACGAACCCATCTGGTCCAGATGAGCCACACAATGTTGCCTTCGAACGTTCCCAACAATGCACGGAAACATTCTACAATTACTTTCAATATTTCATTGTTCTCCGCGTTCCCTTTCCGGCATTTCGTGGTCCAAGTCCACCACACACTCACCCACTCACACAAAACAATCAATAATTCTCATTAGCAATAACCGTCCGTAATAGTTTGCTGCCTCATTTTACGGCAAATTGTGCAAAAGTATGACCGGGCTTGGTTCGTTGCAAAGGATCCAAACGCGAAGCATAAAGTTGGACATTTAATTTGCAAACTTTTGTCGGTAATTCATTTCCTGCTCCCGAAACGAGTTCCCAGGCGCAGTGACACAGCGCCGGCCCCCACTCATGCCGCCTGTGTAATGTCTCACGGTTCGCAATGGGTCGCCGAAAGTTATCGTTACATCCATGGCCATCGAACGGAATGTAAACAAGCCGTTTATAAAACTGCCAAAGTGCGTGCGGAATGCGACGAAGATACTCGAGTCGTGTAATTTATGTGGCCTCCTCCACCGATCCGGCCAATGCCATCGATTGCAAATGGCGTACGCG